>VDFB02274714.1:38710554-38753482 GCA_007258455.2 Sequoia sempervirens
GTATGAGGATATTTATTACTGCCTTCTATACAAATCTATGAGTTGTGGCACAATTTTTTATTGAAATAATTTCTCTTGAATTGTTTTTTTTTAAACTAATACATAGTCTTAGAATTAACACAAAATTTTCTTTCTTTTAGCTTGCATCAAGTTGATAAATATTGTTTCTAGATTTAATTGTGTAGATGTTTCTTTCGTAAATATTTTTGTTGGATTCAATTGTGTAGTTGCTTTTGCATCCAAAACACCTACACAATCGAATTGAGAAACAATATTTACCAACAATATGGATTGTGAAAAATTCATATCATTAATTGCATCAAATTCTCAATATGGGATGCCACTTCCTCATAATTATGTAATTATTGAAGAAAATACCACATATTATTTGTCATGAACATTTTTTAGGGTCAATATGTCTAGAGATGTTATCTATTTAGTTGGCTCAATCTTAGATTTCTATTATTTGGAATTCACTTTTCTACATGTATAAAATAATGGTGTCAAAAAATTCATGTCTATATTAATTAGCTGTGTAGTTAGAGTGTCTAATTTTGATCATAATATTTGCATAGTAAAAATATGTGATAGATAAAAATATTGACATGTTAATATTTTTCATATGACCCTATTTATTGTCCTCCATTATTTTAAAACATATACTGATAGATTAAAAGTGTATGAATGTAATTACAAATGTGTAGAATAACATAAAGGATGCAATAATAGGGGAAACTCCTTAGTCAATAAGAATGCTAATACTTATTTTATTGTACATTCATTAATAACAAAAATCATGTTTACTTCACAAAATAAATAAATATAAACTATAGGTGGTATAACATATATAATTGATACAAATTTTGGACTTCCTTATTGTATAATCAAAGATGATATAAACTATAAAAAGTGAATGCAACATGTTGGAATATTTTTCATTGATGTTAAAGGTAGACAAGTCGTGTCAGGGAAGAATGATGAGATTGTCATTGAAATCAAAGATGAATGAAGAGATTGTTGGAATATGATGTCATTAACAGAACCATTTAAAATAAGTGTAGTCCATTATACATTCCAGTTGAACAGATCATGGATGGTTGAAAATTTTAGAGATGAATATGTTTAAATTAAAGATTTAAACATAACTAAAATATTATAATATGACTATTGAAGAATTATCATAACATTTCCCTTTGATACTAGTTGACTTTACCTTAAAAATGAAAAACACGAAATTAAGTTATTCATTTGTATTAATGATGAATGGCCAAGAAAAAGACATAGTTAAACAAGTTTATAATAGACCAAATATCATAACAATGGTGGTTGGGAGTTTAAATTAAGGAAGAATTTATATTTGATTAGTGACTAAACTGTTAGAAGATTAATCTTTACTTGGTATTTAGGTTATTCTTTAATTGTAATTATTTATTAACTTGTAGGAATATTACAAAGGAATCCCTACAAGTCTTTTGTCTTTTTGTCTTCTCACACATGTGTGAGGATGACTCATTTTATTTTTAATTCCTTTATTAAGGAATATTTGTAGCCACCTCGTTAAGAGGTTCTTGACACATTGCACACACATAGATGAATGGTGGCATTCATTGAGTTGGGAGTTACATTCTGTGCATGGTGATTGTAGACCTACACATAGACAATAAACACAATATTAATCAATTATGCAAATCAAAACCATCATTCCCCATAAGATTCATTTAAATTTCAAGAATAAGAAACAAAGCAAGTAAACCAATTGAAAGCTATCTAATCTTGCTCAAAACAAACAAACTCTCAATCCCATGGGGGAATTGGTGCTATTTTGATGTGGAAAATAGCCCTTTCCCAATTCCTTGATGCAATTTGATGAATATTGATCCACTTGATGATGATGAACAAGGTGTTCCTTGATGAAATTTGAAATAATCTAGCTATGGTGATGGAAAATGCTATGAAAATGGATGAACTTGCTCTAAAATTGAGTAGAGTAAATTTGCATAATTTGTGGATGTCAAATAAAAAAGAGGAGCTCTCTATTTATAAGAGAGAATGATGGAAGAAAAAGCAAAAGGGATGAATGTGGGACTAAAGATCAACCAATGGCAAGGTGTCATTTGTCAACATGCTAGAGGATGAGGAATGAGCACATTTTGATGAATGTGCACATAAATTATATTAAGTGGATATTTGAAATTTGAATGTTAGCTTGTGGAAGAAGATGTGAAATGGAGTTAATGTCACTTGGATCAAGAAAAAGGACATGTAAGAGGCCTTTAATGCCTTGCTGGATGGACAAGTCCTTTTGGAGGAATTTTAAAATTTGAGGAATATTCCATCTTTGATACCTTTTTGAATGAAAATTGAGGATTTAATAAATTAATAAATTGATTTTCTTGTGCAAGTTGTAAAATCTAGAGGATTTGAGGGATTAGTGTTAGCATTAATCATGATTTGATTAATTTTAAAGGAAATTAGCTAATTTGACATTTTGACTTAGATTTTAGGATTTAAATAAATCAAAATGAGAGGAATAATGATTATAGATTTAATTAAATAAGGTCTGATTTATTTAATTAAAAGGGGATGTTGTTATATTTAAATCAAATAAAGGTTATTTTATTTAATTTAAAGGAGATGACTTTGAACTTAATTAAATAAAATGAATTATTTAATTAAAAGAGGGACATTAGGGTTAATTAAACAAAATGATTTATTTAATTAGATAAAATTGATTTATGTAATTAAGAGATGAAATATGATGAATTTAATCAAATAAGGGATATTTAATTAAATGGTTAGTAAAGGAGATGATTCAAGACGAACTGATGTTAGTAAATCATGATTAGGTGTATGATATCGACTTAGGATAATTTTTCGTGTCTACACATTCTAACTCCTCTTCTCACCTCTTTTTATTGAGGTGCCTCTCCCCTCATTCTTCATATTCAAGCAAGAAATCTTAAGGTTGAAGTGCTCTCTCTCTCTCTTTGTATCATTCTTAGGCATTTTTCCTCCATTCAAAATATTGGTGGTTTTTCTTGATTTTTCCCCTTATCAAATTCTTGTGTCTCCTTTGCATTTGGAAGTGCTTGGTTTGGCTTCTCTATTTCTTGGTAATCTATTTCCTTCAAACAATTCTCATCAATTAGTACTTTCCATTGCTCATTTATTTTTCCTTTCATAAACATCATTAAAAATAGCAATTAAGAAGGGAAGAAATTACATGTTATTAAAGGTTGCATTAGAGAATATCTTATGAAGAGTGGAGATGAATGAAGGAGTAGTGATTAAAAAATGAATAAGAAGATAGTGAATATAACAGGCAGAGATGAATATCAATAGTAGGTTGACCCTTATATTTATTACTCCTTGTTAATGAAGATTGATTCTATGAAGTGAAGATATCCATATGTGTTAGTTAAAAGTGCACCTCCATATCGATAGGGTGTGTCCCTTGGTAAAGTCATCCCATTTTGTAAGAGACACCACCCTTCATAAAGAAGTGTGATGGGGTATTTAAGCAAGGAAAATTGGAGATAGTTTTAGCAAGTTCTTCAATGTAACAATCAAACAAACATCAACAAACTTGAGCAGATCTTAAAAGGATATATATATAGGAAAGGAGTAAAGGCAGTTTGAGTATGTGTGAAGTTATTTTCTTTGAAGAACAACAATGAACATTTAGGGGGAAATGGTAGTATGTAAGACAAAAAAATATCATTCAATTAAAGAGAAGATCTATAAGAAGATGTACTATAGATTTACAAGAAAATTTTGAGTAGACATTGAGAGCTGAAAATATGTAAGATCAGGCATATCTAGATCAGTTTTTTGAGTATGGCAGTAGAAATTTGGGAAGAGGAATGTGTAGATTTAGAAAGGAGAAAAAGGTAGATTTGAGAAGTGAGAGCTATGTGCAGATTAAATAAGAAGTGGAAGGAAGCAAGTGTGTGGAGTAAACTATATATCAAAAATGTAATATAATATCATTTTGAATTTGAGAATCTAAATAAATAATTAACATGAAGAGCAGATTGAAAATAAAGTAAAGGGAAAAAATATGAGTTACACTTCATATTTATTTTGAGTGTAGATGCAACTCATGTATGAATGATAAATGAAAATATATATGATGAATATATGTAAAGAATAGAAGCCAAAACTTATGTAAAAATATTGGCATGATAATGATCAGTTTTTGTGAAATGAATTAGTGCATGATTAGATCAGATTTATGAAAGAGAAATGTGCATGATTTATAGAAAATTTGTGAAGGAGTGGAAGTATATGAGTGTGAAATTTATTTGTTAAAGGAAAGACTTACATCATACAAAATGAGAGGTAGTGATAAGATTTGTGATTGGATCAAGATATTGTATGGGTTGTGATAACATTTAGAAGGATAATATCTAGGTTGGAGCTCAGTTTGTGTGGGGGTTGGAGCCTCCAATAGGTTAGAGCCTCTTGTTGGGTTGGAGCTTAGTTTGTGTGGGGGTTGAAGCCTCCAATATGTTGGAGACTATATTTTTGTCAAGTGGAGATTGGAGTCTCTAGTAGGTTGGAGCTTGCAAGAAGAAGATTATTAATCTATAATATATAAGCAATATTTTTTCCATGGTTTCCATGTAAATCATGTGTTCTCATTACGTTCTCAATTGCTAGATCTTGCATATGTGTGGTTGATGTGATTGATTGAATTTGGAAAAACTAAAATTTTGTATTATACTAATTCACCCCCCTCTCATTATAACTGGGTGCTCATCAATTGGTATCAGAGTGGGTTCCTTCACAAATAGCCTAACTACTAGAAGATAGATCATAAGAGAACGTATGGGGAAAAGAAAAGGAAATAAGATAAAAAAAAGTACTAAGTAGAATGTTGATAAATATGCACCAAAAAACCAAATGAAAATGATGTGGTGGCACTTGGAATACACATGGAAATAGAAACAAAGAATTATGTCATGAAAAATGGAGATAACAAGTTGTGAGGAAAAGAGAAGAAGAAATGGCATTAGAAAAAGAAAAATCATCTAAAGAAGAAGCAACATTAAAAGCATAAAAAATGATGAAAATTTCAAAGCACGAATCAAGCAAAAGATAGAGCAATGAATCATATGCAAATGAAGCCCATGTTGATAGAAATATCAAGGAAGAATCTAACATAGAAAATAGTAAGTATAAATTTTTTGGTTGTGATAAAACTAATTATTGTTTTACTTAATATGTGTAGTTCAAAAGTGAAGACAATAGAAAAAACGAGAAAGATTCAAGAGATACTTTTCATGGCAATGGAAGCTAAAGGTGATAAACATGAGAAGAATGATGATGAAGAAGAAGTGGATCTCAAGGAAGAAATTCACTTAGCATATGATGGGATTCATTCACTTAAAAGAAGAAATGTGTGTCTAAAATAAAAAATTCAAGAAGAAAGTCAATCCAAGATGAAGGTATCACAACCCCTTGGAGAAGCAGAAAGGATGATCGAATATATAAAAGTTAAAATTCAAGAAGAATTAAGAGGATAGAGGAAGAAGTGTTGGAACTGTAAATTTCTGAATAGTTTCACATGTTTTCCATAACCCTAAGTTTCCATATAAGTCCTCATCATAAGCACAAGGGTTTGTTTTCATATCATTCTGCTCACATTTTGTCCATATTTGCCCCATAAAATCATCTATGTCTAAGTATTGCACATTCTTGTTCCTATCAGCATGAGAATACCTGGGTCTCCCCGACCCATGTTGCATTTTCTGCTAGCAAACATCTGTGTTGCCTATCGGCAAGAAATTTTTAATATCATGGCGATTGGATTTCATCTACTAGCAATTATTGGCATGACAATTTCTTTGTTTCGGCGACATGAGGATGCATATGTCGGCATGAGTTAGGGCATTGATGTAATGTCACAACGAGATTGTTTTATCTTATCGACTGGTGAAAGAAGATGCCTATCGGTGTGAAGCTTTGCATCGACGTAGTTTTATAGCGAACTTGATATGTCTTACCGATTTTCTCATATGGATTTACTTCAGCCAGAGTCATAGTATTCGGGATAGGGTCTTGGTGAGACCTGAGGGGTGCTTTTCGGTGAGAGATTTTATTCGATATAATATCTTGGCGAAGTCTTCTTGTCTTGCCGATTGACGGTGGAAAGATTTACTTATCGGTAAGAGTTACTAACATTCAGAGGGAGGTCTTAGCGACTTCGTTGGGTCTCACCGATATAAAAGGCAAAATGTCTTTGTTGGTGTGAGAATTGAATTCTCTTGGTGATCTATGTGAGCTCGGGATGTTTCGGTATGAATCAGTGGATTCTTTGGGACCTCTCCCCAATTTTGAGTTGTCTTGGCGAAAGAGAATGGGAGATGCTTCTCGGTGAGAGTTTGCTCTTGTCTCAGCGACTCAGGATGGATGAAGGAACCTTCGGTGAAATATTGTGTGATCTACATGAGGTCTCCCCGATATTATAAAGTCATGGTGACCAGCATGAGATAGGAGGTTACATTTCGGTAAGAAAATTCTTATGTCTCAGTGATTGGAATATTTATGACAAAAATGTATGTCTTGATGAGACATAGGGCGATTTGCGGGATATCTCCCTAATAACAAAGGGTCATAGAAAAAGTGAATAAGAACACGGGAGGACAGTGATACAATTTCCTTCGGCATACTTATGGGGTTGTCTTAGTGAATGATTTAACGAAGACTCCAGCTCTGTGGCTAACATGGAAATTTCTAAATAATAGTTGCAGGCCGACATGAACTGAGCCCAAATTCTATGGTTGGCTGACATGAATTTCAAAGAAATATGTTTCTTGATGTATATGTATAAATAATCATTCCCAATTGTGAATGAAAGAGGATGAGATTAGATCAGATTTTAGAATAGATACAGTAGGTAGATGATGGATATAGTAGAATAAAGTTCTCATATCAGAGACTATGATGCATTTTTTCAAATGGCAATTTCAATGAAAGTCAATTAGTGTGGCAGTTTATTTTTGGTGTCAATTGTCTATTGAATTTATTGAGAAGTATTGCTAAGCTATCTCCATGTTAATTCTTTCTGGTTGTTTAAATTGATATAACAAGTTTATTCTTAGTTTATCAGTGTACATTTGTTGTATCTATGTGATTAATTGATTGGTTCTTTCAAACAAAGATTAAATCCTTTTGGTTGATCATATTAATCAGGATGATTCATCTAGATTATTAAAGTAGAGCTTAGTAGTCATAATCTTGCATGTTTATACAAGTTATAAACAGATCATATGCCGACAATTTGAGTTTCTGCCAGAATAAGTTGCCCACTTCTGTTTCATTCGACTCCACATACCCAATAAGGCACCAGTCTCTGCATTTTCATCATTTGGATTCATTCAGTTTCTTTACATCTGTTAATTGAGCATAATAGGATTTAGATTAGAAGATTGTTATTTGTACCAAGTTTGATTTCATTTGTTCACTTCCATATGCCATTGTGGACAAATCACTACAATAAAGATAATCATAAGTACATAAAGTCTGCTTCATTCAGTTAGGTACACCTGAATAGGTCTAGCAGCACCTGAAGAGTAGAAGGTTGAAATATTTTGACCTTGTTTGTTACCCTAAAGCATATCAAGAGATTGGCAGCCTCTTGAGGCATTCTGCCTATGTTTTTGAGAGCTAACAAATTAGCGACTATACTGGGGATTACATTAGAAAATTCGGTTGAAGATCATCATATAGAGTCATTGAAGAAAAGGTTGTAATTTGAGAAGATTTAAAAAGAGTGATTCCGCTAGGGAGAAGATAAAAAATAATCATTTTCCTACTTTTGGAAAAGTAGGTGGCGACTCTAAAAAAGGTTTGATGAAGAATGGAATTTGTATATGGAACAAATGAATATGCAAATGCAAGCAGGCATTCAACTCCTCAAATGCCTGATAGTAGAATTGGAAATTCTCACAATGGAGGCAATGTGTATCATGCACAATATAGTACATACTCACCACAACCACCTCATGGTCAACAGTATGTGCCATATCATCATACACAGTACAATGGTCCACCGTACCAGTATCAGTACCCACTTGGTGCCCCCCCTCATCAACACACAACAATGATCAGACAGTTTGATTTGGCAAGGATTCAATTATCCCCTTATCTGATGGATGGCAGTTGGAGAAGTCTTGTTCCAAAGTTTACAGGGAGTAATGCAATTATTGCTGAGGATCATTTAAGAAGTTTCAATGCTTTCATCCAAGATTTGGATGTGCCATACAAAGATTTACACATGAGGCTATTCATGATATCACTTATTGAAGACGCTAGGGATTGGTTTAACAGCCTACCAACTGTCTCTATTGATTCTCTCTGAGGATTTCAGGATCAATTCCTTGAGCAATATGGGAATCTAAGTGCACCAGATGCTACTCTTCATGAATTAATACACATTCAGATAGATCAAAATGACACAATTTATGATTTTAATCAGAGATTCAATAAGTTGCAAAATAAAATACCTCTTGGATCAAAGTTGTCAGATTTTGTAGCACTGAGTGTTTATTTGAATGCATTTGATCCTAAGATAGGGTATGAATTGAGAAATAGATTCCCAAGAGACTTGGCTGAGGCTCAGAAGATGGCATAGACAATCGAAAACAATAGGAGGGTTGCAGGGATAATTGATAAAAGAGACAATCCTAAGGTTCCTCAGCAAAGCAACAATTATCAGTACAGACAGGAGACTACAAACAGGAATTAGAGGTTGAGGTTGAATGACATGCCTTATAATAGAGATTGGAAGGATGGAAAACCTATAACAGCTAGGCCTAGAAGCAAGGAAGCTCCTGACCCATTGACAAAGAAGGAAACCTATATGGTAAGTAACAATTACTTTTGTGAATTTTGTGATAAGCCACATTCCCTAGATTATTGTGTTGTAGCACAAAGAATGCAAGAGGGAATGTTGATGGGAAACATTGGAGAAGATCACACAGTATATTTTACTTCAAATAATTTTCACCATGTTGAGGAGAGGTACTCATCTTCAGAGGATGAAGGTTATCAGTATGATGTTTCAAATCAGAAATACAATGTCCATATGGTTGAACAGCGGGTCCCTTCTGACTCTGAAAGAGATTATACAGAGCCACATTCTGTTGAGGTGCCTACTCAATGCAGTATGAGGAGATTCACCGAAGAGGAGATAGAGAGACTAACTATTGTTGTAGTTGAAGAAGCAAAGCGTAAGTACTGGTTGAGAAATAGGATAGTAAATGAGAAGGATGGTGTCCTCAAAGGAATTTTTATGAAGGATTAGAAGGCAACACAAGGGATTGAAAAGAAAGCAAAAAATAGATAGCATGATAGAAGTAAATAGAAGCATGTCCAAAAGGAGGAAGTTAAAGAGCTGCGCAGAGAAATGCAAGAGACTAATCAGAAGGAAGAAAACAAAGGAGAAACATTGGAGCAGAAGGAAAGGATTAAGGCAAAAGGCTTCTCTTTTGACTTCATTCAAGCATTATCCTAGGGGAAAAAGTATGAAGATGATGGTGATATCACAGATGAGCACCAAAAGATCAATCCAGTAAAAGATGAGACATATGCAAATAAGAATGACTCATATGATAGTTTGCATGAGGAGGGGGATGATATAAGAGATTTCTCTTGCATAATAGATTGTGACAGGGAAAACGGTGCTTGTTGTGAGGAATCCAGTGAATATTTGGATTCTGATGATGAACCAGAGGATTTTGATCTACAGTCATGGGATTCTTCTACCTCTTATGAAGATCAGGGTGAAGAAGCGATGGGAAATGTTGATTTAATTAATAGTAAGCAGATAATATATCCAACTATAGTTGAAAGCTATGAAGATACAACTAATGAAGAAGAGGTTTGTACATTTGAAAATGGCTTCCAAACTTTTTCAAACCCATTGTACAATGAAGAGTTAAAAGAAGATCAGATGATATTTTGCGGAGGTATGCCCATGAATGAAATTCAAGTATTTTCAAATCCACTTTATGATAAAGAGGAGATAATTTCAGACAAGCAAAATGATGGAATAAATGACTACGCTGGTAATGTTTCTGATTTTGCTTTCTCTGATGATCTTGGACTTCTTTTTGATGATGACAAAAATGAAGAATACAACTGTAGTGATGAAAATTTTGAGACTTGTTCACTCAACAGTGAATATTTTTTAGATTTGTTAACTCCTGAATACCAGGGATGTGCACATGATGATGATCTTGAAGATTTGTGTCCAACTTACATTTGTTTCGATAGTGAAAGATCTTTGTGTAAGGATTCTTATGATTCCCAATGCATTTCTTGGAGTGATGGTGAAACTTTTGGAGTTGATCAAAAGCATGCATCCATTCAAGATGAGGTATGTGATTTTGAAATTTCTAATTTATATGGAGAAGATGTTTATTTGCATGCCGAGGAGGATAGGATTCCAGCTTCAATTGGTTCATATATGCTTGATAATGAAGATATGAGTCATATTCCAGTGTTGTATCCAATTGGTAGTGTCACAGAGGTGCAAAAGGTTGCAGATTTGTTTGTTTCCGACAGCAATGGTATAACAAAAAATTTTGATTCTCAAGAGGAGCACTTTGATTGTGAATTTTCAATACTATTGGGAGAATGTTTCATAATCCATAACAGTGAGAGAGATAATATAAAATGTTGTATTGAATATGTATGCATTTTGTATGTTGAAAATAACGTGGGTTTCTCCCATGATGATGAAAAATTTGAATTGCAGAATGGTGTAGGTATTTTAGGCCAAACTGAGCATGATGATTCTCTAAGAATTTTCAATAACAGTGACAGAGAAGGTTGCATGAATGTCTTCAGGAGGAATCTGATGAACTCAAGAGAAAATCAGGTATTTGACAGGGGAAAAGTATGGTTTGAGTTTCAGATCGTAACAGCTCAGAATAAGTGAAGTTGAAACACAGAGGATTAGGGGTTGCCAGTGCATGGACAACTCTTGCTTTTCCTCTTTAAAATTCTTTTCCATGCACAGTATTTTAGGGTTTTGGTTTAGCTCCATATTGAATTCATTTTTCATTCATTCCATCATGCTACTTGTCCATTTCCATTCTGCTCATTTTGTGTCTAGTCTACTCACCCAAAGATCTGGATCCTTGCAATGATCTTACTATCATTCATCCCTAGACGGAGCCACAGTTGGAACTGTAAATTTTTGAATATTTTCACATGTTTTCCATAACCCTTAGTTTCCATATAAGTCCTCATCATAAGCACAAGGGTTTGTTTTCATATCATTCTGCTCACATTTTGTCCATATTTTCCCCATAAAATCATCTATGTCTAAGTATTGCACATTCTTGTTCCTATCAGTGTGAGAATACCTGGGTCTCCCCAACCCATGTTGTGTTTTCTACTAGCAAACACCTGTGTTGCCTATCGGCAAGACATTTTTAATATCATGGTGATTGGATTTCATCTACTGGCAGTTATCGGCATGATAGTTTCTTTGTTTCGGCGATAGGAGGATGCATATGTCGGCATGAGTTAGGGCATCAATGTAATGTCATAGCAAGATTATTTTATCTTAATGACCGGTGAAAGAAGATGCCTATCGGTGTGAAGCTTTGCATTGGTGTAGTGTTATAACAAACTTGATATGTCTTACCGATTTGCTCATATGGATTTACTTCGGCCAAAGTCATAGTATTCGGGATAAGGTCTTGGCGAGACCTTATTGTCTCACTGACCGGCAACAAAGGGGTGCTTTTCGGTGAGAGATTTTATTCAATATAATATCTTGGCGAAGTCTTCTTGTCTTGTCAATTGACGGTGGAAAGATTGACTTAGCTGCAAGAGTTACTGAAATTCAGAGGGAGGTCTTAGCGACTTCGTTGGGTCTCACTGATATAAAAGGAAAAAGGTCTCTATCGGTGTGAGAATTGAATTCTCTTGGCGATCTATGTGAGCTCGGGATGTTTCAGTATGAATCAGTGGATTCTTTGGGACCTCTCCCCGATTTTGAGTTGTCTTGGCGAAAGAGAATGGGAGATGCTTCTCGGCGAGAGTTTGCTCTTGTCTTAGTGACTCAGGATGGATGAAGGAACCTTCGGTGAAATATTGTGTGATCTACATGAGGTCTCCCTGATATTATAAAGTCACAGCGACCTGCATGAGATAGGAGGTTACATTTCAGTAAGAAAATTCTTATGTCTCAGTGATTGGAATATTTATGGCAAAAATATATGTCTCGATGAGACATAGAGCGATCTGCGGAATATCTCCCTGATAACAAAGGGTCATAGCGAAAGTGAATAAGAACATGAGAGGACAACGATACAATTTCCTTCGGCATACTTATGGGGTTGTCTCAACGAATGATTTAATGAAGACTCCAGCTCTGTGGCTGACATGGAAATTTCTAAATAATAGTTGTAGGCCGACATGAACTGAGCCCAAATTCTACGGTTGGCCAACATGAATTTCGAAGCAATATGTTTCTTGCTATATATGTATAAATAATCATTCCCGATTGTGAATGAAAGAGGATGAGATTAGATCAGATTTTAGAATAGATACAGTAGGTAGATGATGGATACAGTAGAATAAAGTTCTCATATCAGAGACTGTGATGCATGTTTTCAAATGGCAATTTCAATGAAAGTCAGTTAGTGTGGCAGTTTATTTTTGGTGTCAATTGTCTGTTGAATTTATTGAGAAGTATTGCTAAGTTGTCTCCATGTTGATTCTTTCTAGTTGTTTAAATTGATATAACAAGTTTATTCTCAGTTTATTAGTGCACATTTGTTGTATCTGTGTGATTAATTGATTGGTTCTTTCAAGCAAAGATTAAATCCTTTTGGTTGATCACAATAATCAAGAAGATTCATCTAGATTATTAAAGTAGAGCTTAGTAGTCATAATCTGGCATGTTTATACAAGTTATAAACAAATCATATGTCGACAATTTGAGTTTCTACCAAAATAAGTTTCCCACTTCTATTTCATTTGACTCCACATACCCAATAAGGCATTGGTCTCTACATTTTCATCATTTGGATTCATTCAGTTTCTTTACATCTGTTAATTGAGCATAATAGGATTTAGATTAGAAGATTGTTATTTGTACCAAGTTTGATTTCATTTGTTCACTTCCATATGCCATTGTGGACAAATCACTGCAAGAAAGATAATCATAAGTACATAAAGTCTTCTTCATTCAATTAGGTACACCCACCTAGGTCTAGTAGCACTCGAAGAGTAGAAGGTTGAAAGCTTTTGACCTTGTCTATTACCCTAAAGTGTATCAAGAGATTGGCAGCCTCTTGAGGCATTCCGCTTGCGTTTTTGAGAGCTAACGATAGGTAAGAAGTTAATTGAAGAAGATTGTAAGAAGTATGAGTTTGGAATCAGTTACTTGAGGAAAAAAATCAAGAAAAAAACTACCAATTCAGACAAGAGCTACAAAGTTGATAAAAGTACCAAGATCTTGAAAGGTATTATAGATGGGAAAAAGTCATCAAGCATAAAGACAATTCTTGGTCATGAAGCAAAGGAAGATCAAATTTCAAATGAGCCACAAAAGAAGGGAAATGAGGAAAAACCAAAAGGTTGTGTAGATGTTCTAAAAGGCTCAATCAATAATGAGAATAATAAGAGGAAGGAAAACAACATCCCACAAAAAACTAATGTTCCTCATAAAGACAACAAGGAGAAATTCACAAGATCATTTTATCCAAGGCAAGCACAAATGAACAAGTCTCAACATTCATTTTATTGTTATTGTTATTCATGTAATAACTTTGGTCATAAAGTGGTAGATATTTGAACACATGCAAGAAAAAATGGTTGAATCAAGAATAGAAGTTCTTATGGGTTGCCAAATAGAAAGAACAACATCAGATGTTATAAATGTAACTATTTTGGTCATAAGGCAAGAGATTTCAAGCACAAGCAAGAAATGATGGATGGAGCAAAGATGTTTATGAGTTTTCAAGAAAAAGCTATAATTATTTTGATCATTTGGTGGATTACAATGTCATATACTACAACTACAAAATTTATGGGCATATGGCATGATTGTATAGAAGTGATTTTGTGGAATACCCTAAGAATAACAAGAAAATGGAAGCCATGAATAAACAAAAGGAAGGATCTACAAAGGTATGGAGAAAAGAAAGAGAGACTAAAGAATAACTAGGCATACAACAATATTATTGAGTTATGTTCTTTGGATGGTGGAGGTTAAAAATATGAGATGTAAAAATCATAAACACTCCAACAAAACATAGTACAAAACATGCATGAGAAGATAATTGAAAAATGATACATGAATTTTTTTTGAAAGACAAGATATAGTGGGAATTGTGACAACATAGTCATCAAAGGCATAAGAAGTATGATGCATTGAGAATGATATGATGATAGTAGACCACATACTAGAAAGTTACCTTATAGTGAAGTGAAGAAGAATTGATGTCAAGATGAGAAAAAGCATAGAAGGTTTGAGACAATGAAAAATGCATATGGGAGGATGAGAATGATCCAAAGGAGTCTTTTCTTGAAGAGTATGATAGAACACACAAGCATGCAATGGGGAAAGAAAAATAAATGGATAGTAGCGAGTTGGATGGTTATGATGGTTATACTAATGGTCAAGTCCCTATTGATGTAATGATGCCATATAAGAAAATGGATAGAGGTATATAATGAATATCCTTTATCATTAATGAAAAGGGAGAAGAATTATAGAAAGGTTCAAAGCTACAACCCCATGGAAGAGAAAAATTAGAGATAGATGAAGATTCCTTGCCATTGAAAGTTTCAAAAGAAGAATGATGCCATTAATAAAGGATTATTATAGACAAGGGGAGATTCTTTGTGAAGAATGGAAGACATTTTCCTTATGCATAGTGAATGATGGATAGCAAAACAAGTTTCTAATGTGTTAAACTTGAGAAGATCATTCAAATTACTTATTTGGATAGCTATAGAGGAAGCATATCACCCAAGTGACAAAGAGACAAAGGTAGAGAATTAGATTAAGGTGAAGTAAGAAAAAGGGGGAGCATTATTGAAAGAGAAAGAAACACATCATGAAGGAGAAATGTATGTTACATCCTTTTTCCATTGATTTCAAAGGGGGGGAGATAGAATAAGGGGAGCAATGAAAAAGAAGATAATTATGTTTGTGTTGTCATCAATGACAAAGGGGGAGATTATTGGAATATTTGTCATTGATGTCTAAGGTAGACAAGTGGTTTCAAGGAAGAATGACAAGATTATCATTGAATTCAAAGATGAATGAAGATATTATTCGAATATGATGCCATTAACAGATCCATTTAAAATAAGTGTAGTCCATCATACATTCTAGTTGAAGAGATCATGGACGACTGACTTAGAGATGAATATGTTTAAATTAAAGATTTAAACATAAATAAAACATTATAATATGACCATTGAAGGAAGACCATAATATTTCCCTTTGGAATAAATTAAATTTTTAATGTTAGCTAACTTTTCCTTAAGAAAGGTTACAATGAAATTAAGATAAACTCATTTGTATTAATAATGAACAACCAAGACATCACCAAAAGTTTTTTTCTCATTTGGATCCCTCACCTTCCCCTATTGCACTGATTGTGGCCTTTGGTGGCTTTGTGCCTCCTTCCTCTACTCCCATTGGTGATTCCTGTGAGGCACCACCCCCTTTTCCCATTGTTGACCCCCCTTCCAATTGTGGGAGTTGGCAATGTTTTTGATTCAGAGGGTTCTTATCCCTTCTTGGATGAATTCGATGAGGATTTTGATGACTTCTTGGATCTTTATGATGTGGTTGTTCCTATTAAAAATTGCTCTCTCACCCAAACTACTAGTGCCATATCCAAACCAAACATTTCTGCCAAAAGGAAAAAGGGGTGCAAATTTGAAGTTGAGAAGCTTTGTATCGAAGGAAAAGATGTTGTGGATGAGGGAACACAATGGAAAATGGATATACTCCTCACCAGGAGTATGAGGAAAGGGAAGGCCAAAAAGGCCACTTGAGATGTGCCTACGAGTTGTGGGATTTGATCTAGGATTTGTTCTGTAGAAAATTTATCTTCAGGTTATTTTAAGCATCAAGATATTGTTGGTTATTTTAGGTTGGCTTTAGGTGTCATTATTATCTCTGTCTTAATATGTGCTCCCCATTTGTGGGTTATAAGCAGTCGTATTATTTTTGTTGATCAATTTTTTTGGTGTTGTCCCTTAGAAGCTATTTAACTATAAAAAAATGATGAACAACCAAGACAAAGACATAGTTAAACACGTTTATAATCAACCAAATATCATAAAAATGTGGTGATTGAGAGTTAAAATTAAGGAAACATTTATATTTGATAATGGTACTGACTAAACATCATTAAAAATAGAAATTAAGGAGGGAAGAAATACCATGTTATTAGAGGTTGCATTAGAGAATATCTTATGAAGAGTAGAGATGTATGAAGGAGCATTGATTAACAATGAATATACTTGGAAGCAATGAATATCAATAGTAGGCTGACCCTTATATGTATTACTCCTTGTTAATGAACATCAACTCTATGAAGTGAAGAGATCCATATGTGTTAGTTAAAAGTGCACCTCCATATAAATAGGGATGTGTCCCTTGGTAAATTCATATCATTTTGTAAGAGACACTCCCCTTCCAAAATAAGTGTGATGGGGTATTTAAGCAAGGAAAATTGGAGATAGATTTAGCAAGTTATTCAATGTAAAAATCATACAAGCATCCTTAGAATTGAGCATATATTAAAAGTATATATGCAGATTTATGAAAGGAGTAAAGGCAGTTTTGAGTATGTGTGAAGTGATTTTATTTGAAGAACATCAATGAACATTTAAGTAGCAATGGTAGTATGCAAGAAAAATAATATCAGCTAATTTAAGAGAAGATCTATAAGAAGACATAATGTAGATTTACAAGAATATTTTGAGCAAACACTAAGATTTGAAAACATGTAAAATCAGACATATCTATATCAATTTTTTGAGTATAGTAGCAGAAATGTGAGAAGAGGAATGTGTAGATTTGGAAAGGAGCAAAGTAAAATTTGAGAAGTGAGAGCTATCTGAAGATTAAATAAGAATTTGAAGGAAGAAAGTGTGTGGAGTAAACAATATATCAAAAATTTAATGTAATATAATTTTGAATTTGAGAAGAAATAAATAAAATGTATCTAATGTGAAGAGTAGATTGAAAGAAAGTAAAGGGTAGAAATACGAAGTGTAACTCATATTTATTTTGAGCATATATGCAACCCATGTATGAATGATAAATGCAAATATATATGATGACTATTTGTGAAGATTAGAAGCAAAAACCTATGTGAAAATATTAGCATGATAATAATAAGTTTTTATGAAATGAATTAGTACATGATTAGATCGGATTTATGAAAGAGAAGTGTGTATGATTTATAGTAGATTTGTGAAGGAGTGGAAGTATATGAGTATGGGATCGATTTTTTAAAGGAAAGACTTAAATCATATAGAATTAGAGGTAGTGGTCAAATTTGTGATTGGATCAAAATTGTGCTTGGATTAGATTTGAGATTGGATCATAATTGTGTTTGGATCAGGATATTGTAAGAGTTGTGATAAAATTTAGAAGGATAGTATCTAGGTTGGAGCTTAGTTTGTGTGGGAGTTGGAGCCTATCAAATAGAGGTTGGAGCCTCTTGCTAGATTGGAGCTTACTTTGTGTAGGGATTGAAGCCTATATTTTTGTCAAGTGGAGATTGGAGTCTCTTGTAGGTTGGAGCCTAAAAGCAGAAGAATATTAATCTATAATATATAAGCAATATTTTGTTGTGGTTTTTCCCAAAAGGGTTTCCACATAAATCATGTGTTCTATGTTCTCAATTGCTAGATATCGCATATGTGCGGTTGATGTGATTGATTAAATTTGGAAAATTAAAAGTTTGTATTATACTAATTTCCCCCCCTCTTAGTATGAATGTGTGCTCATTTTATAATAGCTCACTTCATAATTAATTATGGGAATGATAGTTAAGACTAAATCTTTCCTTTAAGAGGTGTGTGGTGTTCTAACCACTCTTTTCTCATTATATAAACATGTGTATACACATTTTTATCACAAGAATATAAGATGTTCCTACATAATGTTTAATGACAAGAAAGCCTTCAAATTTATTTAATCTAATTGTCAAGTAGTATCTTAATCATAGCTTGCCCCACTTAATCATTTGTGTGTCTTTCAAAGTTTATATAATAGTGTGTAATATCCATAGTTAGTAAGCCTATTTGACTGTTGTTCAAACTTTGCACGATTATAATAGTTTTTTTTCCACCTATATTTTTTACTCAAGTCTAACATATAGGTTACAATGCAAGCCTATATCCTATAAGTATTAGGATCATTTTCACATGTTTAACTTAGAAAATACAACATTTAAATGAGTTTGAATATTTTTAGGATAGACATGGGGACATGTCAAACTTTACAGGGGGAGAATCAACCTCTAAATATATTTTTATATTTATGTTTGAATAGATCATCATTTTTGAATAAAATTAAAAATTAAAAATATTTTAGTTACTTAAACAAGAAAAATATTATAACGATTATTTTTATGAAGTGCTCTATGAGTGGTCATAATTTATTGTTCATGGAAAATTTGCTAAAATGCTAAATGAGATCTTTTTTTGCATCATCTTTATTTATTGTACTGTGTTATTGGACCCAATCAACCCAATGATCTTGTACATATGCTTTATTGTATAGGACTGAGATTTTTAAATTCACATATCATTATTGATTAATTATGAATCTTTGAGGTTATTTGTGACCAAGTTAGATTTAATAAACACCTTGAAAATAATAATAAACCAATTTACTAGTAATAAACTAATTTATATTGTAGACTTGCCTCAATACTCTATTTCAACAACTAGATGAAATGGTATGAATTTTTTTTAAAACTTGTGTATTTATTTCCATTCAATTGTATTTGGTATATGAAAAGAGGATGTTCATGTAGTTCAAAATGTATGATTATCATCTTGGAATAATTTTGAGTATATAGATTATATGGTACACAATGATGAGTGCTTGCATAGTATGGGACATGTATGTCATTTACTAGGTAAGTATTATGCCCAAATTTCATATTAAAGTTATGTGCAAAACATAAGAACGTCTATACTAAAGAAAAGGGGTTAAATGGGTGAGAAATGATAAAGTTAAAAGATATGAGATTAAAATAGCATTAACTCTTCAATAGTAAGTTCATGATATATATATATATATGTATACAAATATATGTATATAAATATATGTATACATATATTCCCTTGTGGGTTAGTGGAGTTGGTCTAAGTCTTGGGTTTGCTCCCCAAGGTCTTGGGTTCGACTCCTTGGCCCGTGAATTACCCCACCATGCACACTTGGGGCATGTTCTGGTTACTACGCGGCCCTAGGGGACTAGTCTCACCTCAAAGCTCACCCTGTAAAGGGAACCTGTTGGGTTAGAGTTGCTGAGTTTACCCCATGCATAACATATATATATACACACACACACACATATATATACATACATATTTGTATATATGTGTGTGTGTGTGACCAGGAAAAAATAATGTTCTAGAAACAAGCAGCAATAAGAAATATGCAAGAAATAATAAAAACACCTAACACCTCAAGATTAGCCTAGTTAGATTCAAAACAACATAAAAGGTAACAAGAAAATTTTGATTATACCTTGTCTTGAATCTGTCCTTTGGTTGGCCCTTGATGGTTGATTTTGTGTATGCTCCTTGGATGGCAAAAGATGTTGATATGAGATGCAAAATGGATGAGAAATGGATGAGAAGTGGATGAAAATGGATGCAAGTGCAATGATGAGAGAAAAATGCAAAAATAAGCTAAGTGTGGCTCAAGTGACAAATTTGCAAGACTTTGACTATGGAATGCAAAAGTTACTAAATGAGAGAAAAGAGGGGGTTATTTATAGAGGAAGTTGAATTCTCTAGAGAATTCAACGGTTGAGATTCATCCAACAAGGTCAAGATGAAGGGATATGGTGAATTGAGGACTCACAAACCCTCACATCTTGACATGTGGAATGTGCGATGGCTTAGGGATGGTGATGTATAAAAGAGGTGGAAGGAGGTTACATGAGGTGTAAGAAGGACAAGTACTTTGAAAGTACCTTGGGGGATGAGATGATTTCCTCAAAAAAGAACTTCTTGTTTCCAAGTGGGAATGAAAGTGACTTTTGTGGAATTTTAGAATTCCTCAAAAATCTCCATGGGAAAAGGGAAAGTGATTGGAGAAATAAATGTGAATTAAAAATTCACATACTTGCAAGAATCTCATAGACAAGACAAGGTTCCAAAAAGGGAAGCATTTGTCTCCACGTGACTTGATGTGACAAGTCAAAAGATTCTAGAAGATGCATGGTAAGAGAAGATTCTAGGAGGAATAAATACCAAGAAAGAGGGTCAATACCAAGAAAGACAAATGAAAAGGTTGACTAAAAAGGCATGCTAAGTGTAGCTAATGACTTTGATTAAGGCTGTGCAAACACATGATTATGAGGATTGATTAAAGATTAGAAGCAAGTGGAAAATGTTGGAGGATGTGACACATCCTAGTTAAAAATTAATTAAATTAATTATTATTAGAAGAGGGTTAGGTGGCTAATAGGGATTAAAGACCAAATTGCAAAAATTGGAGAATGTGACACATCCTAATCAAGGAGTAAGCATGTGCACATCCTAATCATAAATTAATTAAATTAATCATGATTAGAAGAGGGTTATGGAGGATGTGACAATGAGAGAGAAAAAGAAGAATTAAAAATTAGCTTAAATTCAAAGAGGTCTCATGACTAAATTAAATAAAGTGATGTATTTATTTAATTTAGAAATGAAAGAAGTAAAAGGTAAAAGTATTTAATTATTGAATTAAATACTTTACGAACCTTATACAAACGATGAAATATTAATTAAATGAATGATTTAATTACTATTGGTGAAGAGGATGAAATAGGTGAGTAAAGGGATGAGTAAGGAGACAAGTTTGACCATATGAAAGTGGTCAAATTTGGATGTCTACATTTTCCCCTCTTTGGAATGTTGTTAGGATAATAGCATTTTGAAGAAAATAAAATGCAAATGACTTTATAGAGGAAGTGACTAGAAAAGAGGTGCCTTAGCGTGGGAGAGGTTGTGTGAGTTTCCCAAATGGATGGAAATGGAAGGGGATGCCCTAGTCTCGCAAGAGAAGGTTCATGACGAAGGAATGGAAGAGAATGGTAGGGTATGCCCCATCGAGAAGGTGGATGGGGAAGGAAAAGCGGTCCCAGGAAACTTCTCAGAAGTATGGAGTGGTATATGTCATTGGAAAGAACACAAAAAATTGAGAAGATTGGCATTTGAACAGAGTCAAACAGGTACACAATTTGCAAATGGAGGCTCTGGGAAGATAGAGGGTGAATGAATTAGTTGGAGGAAGAATTTTTTAAATAAAGGGTAAAAAATACCTTTCATTTAAAAAGGTAAAAGGAGGGAAAATTATATAAGGTAATTTTAGGATTTACCTCTCCTCATTTGAACAGTTGTTAGTTTAGGAAGAGAGGGAGAGGACCAGAGGGCACGATGTTAGACAACTACAACACTGACATTATCCACCGGGTGGACGAAGTGTGGTGGTTCTTCAGTGAGTGCATCATTCCACGCTAGGTTAGCCCCAAACCCAACTATGTGATTTTTTCCATTTTGTTTGAGTTTAAGAAAATTCAAAAATATGGGTTTTGTTGGGGGGGAGGTTAGAAAAATGGGTAGGAGGAAAAATTGGGATTTTGTTTTTTGGCTAGGGAGGGAAAAAGGAGCTAGGCTGGGGAGGAAGACAAGCATGCCCTAGAAGAGGGCGAGGTCACATGCGAAGGGGAAGTACAGGAGTCAAGTCCCGTAGAAGGGTGGGTCCGCCTACACATGGGGGTGGGTCTGCCCACGCGTGAGGTGTGGGATCGCCCAGGACCCTAGGCAGGTCCACCCGTGCTCAGGCAGGTTTGCTTGTGCACCGGGGTGGGTCTGCCCACGATTGAGCTAGGGTAGGGACGACAAGGGGGGAAGAGGGAAAAGAGAGGAAAAAGAAAAGATAGGTAAGGGGATCCGAGACTGGGGAAGAGGAAAAGAAAAAGAGAAAGAGAAAATGGGAGAGAAATATTGACATAGTTGGCATGTCATGGATGTAGGATTTTGATCGATTGCGGACGCTAAAGAGGTAGTTTGAGGTATCAAGATGTATGGTGTCCATGAATGGCACATATCATTAGGCGTTAATAGAGGCAAGACTATTGCACATGTTATCATATCCAATGATTAAGACCCATAAGGCCATGTTGGTAGCGTTGATAGATCGTTGGGACTCAGCCACATGGACATTTCATCTGCCGACAGGGGAGATGATGGTGACTCTAGGGGATGTGTGGAGGATTCTGAAGCTCCCTATAGCAGGGCTTCTGATCAGTGAGCACACGATAGAGGGGGAGACACTAGACGAGTTTGTGCAAAGTATGTTTGGTGGAGATGAGCTACCAATTCAGTGACAATAGCTGCATGTGGATAGGTGTCTCACCTGCAGAGTACCAACATTACCACTATATCTAGCAGGGTTGATTAACGTGATCTTGTTATCAGACATGAGTGGTCGGTTCCTACCACTGAGGTTTGTGGGGGTGATTCAACACATTATCAAGGGTTGAGAGGGTCAGTTTGCATGGGGTACTTGTCTATGGCACAACTGTACCGGGATATGCATGTTGTATGGTACCGGGAGTCACTGAGTGTGACACACGTCACATTGCTATAGGTATGGGACTAGGATCACATTCAAATTTCCAAGTCATTCATGGTGAGAGGAGAAATGGAGGACAATAGAGAAATAGTAGCCTGGTGGTGGGGTACAAAGGCTAGAGCGATATTGCGCTATGAGGGATATGAAGACTTGGATGCGTGGAGGTGGCTATTTGACGAGTTGTCAACGAAGACGATAGTTTGACAACCATACATTCTATGGAAATTTAGGGAGTGGAGCGATGATGAGGCTAGGCACAAAGGTTATTTCTACATCCAATGTTATATCATCAGAAAGGATCCCTACATAGTTGAGTTACATAGATTAGATCGGGTGACGAGACAATTTGGGGTGAGGCAGGATATCCCACTAGGTCAAGAGATGTTTCGACAGCTTATGCGAGAGCGGCCATGGAGGGAGGAGATTGAACCTATGTCTATGAGGGCAGAGTGGGAGACATTGTAGTTAGTGTCATATGCCAACAGGAGAGAGGGGTCGAGAGATGTAGAGATGATCGATCGATATGGCCTGTGGTCCTAGCGATATCTGCCTCAACGGATTAGTCCAGTGGTGCCTATCGAGGAGGTATTAGGATTTAGGTCAAAGGATGGGATATGACTAGTAGCTGAGAGAGGTATACAATGTCCACGAGGATATCAAAGGGGAGGAAGGGGGCAGGTTTGCCCATAGCTGGGCTAGGATAGGACCGACAAGGGGGGAAGAGGGAAAAGAGAGGAAAAAGAAAAGATAGGTAAGGGGACCCGAGACTGGGGAAGAGGAAAAGAAAAAGAGAAAGAGAAAATGGGAGAGAAATATTAACATAGTTGGCATGTCATAGATGTAGGATTTTGACTGATTGTGGAGAGGCAGTTCAAGATACTAAGGAGATGTATAGCGGCCATGAATGGCACAGATCATCAGGCGCTAGCAGAGGTAGGACTGCTGCACATGTTATCATATCCGACAATTAAGACCCACAGGGCCATGTTGACAGTGTTGATAGAGTGTTGGGATTCAACCACGTTGACATTTCATCTGTCGAAAGGGGACATAAAGATGACTCTAGAGGATGTTTGGAGGATTCTAAAGCTCCCTGTAGTGGGGCTTCTGGTTAGCAAGCACATGATAGAGGGGGAAGCACTAGACAAGTCTATGCGAAGCATGTTTGGTGGAGATAAGCTACCAATTCAGCGGCAACAACTGGATGTGGATAGGTGTCTCACCCGTAGAGTACCAACATTACTACTATATCTAGTAGGGTTGATTAGCGTGATCCTGTTATTAGATAGGAGTGGTCAATTCCTACCGCTGAGGTTTGTGGGGGTGATTTAACACATTATCAAGGGTTGAGAGGGTCAGTTTGCATGGGGGACCTGTCTGTTGGTACAACTGTACCATGATATGCATGTTGTATGTTACCAGGAGTCACTGACTATGACACACGTCACATTGTTACAGGTATGGGTTTGGGAGCACATTCATATTGCTAGGCCATTCATGGTGAGAGAAGCAACGGAGGACGACAAAGCAGCAGTAGCCTATTGGTGGGGTATAGAGGCTGGAGCAATATTGCGCTATGAGGGATATGAAGATCTAGATGCGTGGAGGTAGTTATTTGATGAGTTGTCGATGGAGACGATAGTTTGGTGACCATACATGTTGCAGTGATTCAGGAAGTGGAGGGATGAGGAGGTTAGGATCAAAGTTTATTTTTGCACCCAATGTTATATCATTGGGAAGGATCCCCGCACAGTTGAGTTACATAGACCAGACCAAGTGACGAGACTGTTTGGGGTGAGGCAGGATATCCCACTGGGTCGAGAGATGTTTCGATAGCTTACACAAGAGCAGCCATGGGGAGAGGAGATTGAGCTTGTGGATGCTAGGGTGGAGTGGTAGACACTATAGTTAATGCCATACCCCAACATGAGAGAGGGTCCAAGAGATGTAGAGACAATCGATCGATATGGCCAGTGGTCCTAGCGACATCTGCCTCAATGAATTAGTCCAGTGGTGCCTATCAAGGAGGCATTAGGATTCAGGTTAGAGGATGAGATAGGAATGGTAGCTGAGAGAGGTATACAACATCCAAAAGGATAGCAGAGGGGAGGACAACAGAGAGGAGGACAGTAGAGAGGAGGATAGGTGGTGGCTAGGGTAGTAGGGCAACCAGTGAGGGTTGCTAGGAGGAGGAGACAGCGACAGAGAGTCTGAGTAGATGAGGTGGTTGAGGTTGCTAGAGAGTAGGAGGATAGGGGTCAAGAGGCACAAAGGGATAGGGGTCAACAAAGATAGAGACAAGAGGATAGGGGTCAGTAGAGACAAAGACAAGAGGCGAGTGTAGTTGTAGGGGGCCAGTGATGATAGAGATAGGAAGCGGCTGAGGTTGTAGGAGAGCAAGAGAGGATGCCAGGGAAGAGGAGAGCCCAAGTGGTGATTGATGTAGATGAGATGGAGGTAGAGGGAGAGGATGAGTAGGTGGAGCTAGAGGTGATGGATATGGATATGGAGGTGCATGATGTCCCCCTAGTATCCATGGTACCGCCTAGAGGGGAGGATCCAACAATGCTACTGGGAGGAGGCCTGGAGAGGTTATGGCTCAGTGAGTAGTGGCTACAGTAGTCAGAGGTAGAGCGGAGAAGAGCAGAGGCACAAATGAGGGAGCTAAAGGCACAACTTCTTAGGAGTGAGAGGGACTACTTAGAGCTTTCCAGGATAGTGACAGAGATAGAGAGGAGGATAGTGAGAGAGAGGGATGAGGCATGAGATGAGGTGATTGATCTGCGTGCAAATATAGATAGGTTGTGGGTAGAGGTTGTGAGGGAGCATGAGGAGGGAGATGTAGCAAGATGGGAGAGGGACCATCTAGTGGCATAGGAGGTGGTGCGATAGGCTAGGGGATAGGGAGATGTAGGAGCAAGGGCAAGATAGGGGCCTATAGAGATTGGGGCAGAGACAGTGGGAGAGATAGAGGATTTGCGGAGGAAGATAGAGTGGCTATGGAGAGAGAGGGTAGATCTGTAGCGAGAGCGAGATGAGCTTAGGGACAAAGTGTACTATTTAGAGCAGATAGTTGGAGATATGGGGTTTATGGAGAGGAGAGAGGAGAAGATGAGAGCTAAGGTACGCGTGATGCAGGTAGAGAGAGATGTAGTGCAGGCACAGGTGTAGGCTATGGAGATATAAGAGAGGGATGTAGCTCTTGCATGATTTTAGGTGTTGCAGAGTGAGCGAGAGGTGGCAGAGGCACAGGTATAGTATCTTCATAGAGAGAGATGAGGAAATTTCATAGGTACCAAGTCTTCAGAGGGAGTGAGATATATCAGAGTTGAGATCATAGGCATTGCAAAGGGATAGGGATGTCGCGGTGGTTCAAGAAAAGGCTGCACAAAGGGAGAGAGATGGCACAAAGGTGTAGATGTAGATGATGTAGGGAGAGAGGGATGTAGTGGTGGCACAAGTGTAGGCAGTAAATATTGGGGGGTGAGATAGGAGTAGACATACAGGGTTTGCAAGCATAGTTGCAGGCTAAGAGGGACATGGCCATAGAGCAGGCAAAGTAGTTGAGGTCGGCTCAAGAGATATGGGAGTAGGAGTGGAGAGCTATTAGTGGGGATCGAGACAGAAATAGGCATGAGTGAAATGCAACCAAATATCAGGCTGGGAAAAGAGATGACTATATGCAGGAGGAAACCTACTGGAGGTGTGCTTATGAGCAGGAAGTTCCAAATTCAGCCTAGTGCACAGCGTGCTATGTCAGGTAGGTACCTCAAATGCTGACACCATCCCAGCCATTAGGGACATGTACCAGAGGGTATAGTGACTTTTAGCTGACTCCTCCTCACTATGGTGGTTATTAGGGGATTCCTAGCCATGATTATCAGGGGACTCCCACACAAAAAGGGCTAGTGCCTAATTCTCCCTAGAGATCTAATGTGGGCAGCTCACAATAGAGTGGGAAAAGAGCAGGTGATAGGATAGATGGTTTTTTGATAGGTGAAGGATGGAGACTTAGTACCTACCAGTAGAGATTAGATGTGATCTACATCCCTATATTTTGTACCTTATGTGATGATATATAGAATGGATATGTATTTGATTATGTTAGAAACATTATGATATGTGATAGCCCTTATTGACACCATGCTTTATGTTTATGTGATGGATGATTTATTTTATGCATATGATTATGTTTTTATGCTCTTATGATGGATTATGAAATGTATGCACATGTGTAGGATGATTTATGCTTATGTGGATGATTTGATCATGCATGATGTCGATGATGATTTATTTATGTTGATGCTATTGCATATATGATGTATGAATGATGTTTAACGTTTATGATGCAGGATGTTATGTTTATGGTATGCAATTATTATGGACCTGATGATTTGTTTTGCAATTAGTGATGTATGTAATATGTAAATGTTAATGTGGAAATGTATGGATTAAAATGAACCTAAAATGCTTAATCTAACCAGTCTATAAAATATGATGGACCTATGATGTAACATGCAATATAAACATAAGTGTCAATAAGGATTTATATGGGAATGTGGGTAGATGATGGGCATAGTGTGGGTGTGATACTACACCTATCAAAAACTGTTAGTAGCCTGAGCAGATAAAGGGGAAGATAATCAAATTTTGCACAATTGAAATCAAAAGTCATGGGTTAGGAATATGCAATGAAATCATGAATGCAATTTTCCATCTTTGGAGCATTGATTTTTGCTATAGCATAAGACACCAACTACCAAGGTATATGAAACCAAGGCAAGTTAGCATCTGATGCACAATACAAACACAATAAACAAGGTTATCCCAACACCCCAAAGTGAAAAATACTTTGGTTGGGCCAAGTATTGGGATAACCACAAGCACAAAGGGATGTCCTGGCATACCGCAGGGATCTTCATGGGTACCACATGGGACAACCCAACAAACAACAACATAAAAGATCAAGATATGCCCCGATGTTAACTAATCAAAATACACCATAATATGATAGATTATGGCGACCTTGACTAGTTGTAATAGGGAGCTCAAACAATAAACAAAATCCAAAAGCATTAAAAGATCATAATCAAATTCAAACGTCATTTTCCATAGGATCACAAGGGTGGTTGGGGTTGATGAGGTTTGTTAGGAAGGATGCATCCTGTTAAGACTGATGATGGATACTAAACTAAGATGGCCCACAAGTGACACATGATTCTTGTCATTAACTAGATCTTTTGACACTAGAGGATCTTGTTTGTGAAGAACCGGTTGTATAAGGGCACTCCTGACAATAGGACATAAGAGACAAGACAAAGACTAACACACGACTAACACACCCTAAAGACCTAGGGGCTTAGGGGCTGATTGAAGATTATCCTTTCCTACATGAAAGTGCAGAGCCCTTGTAGTTCAAGAAAAGACCACAGATAAGAGAAGAAAGAGGACCAATGGAGACTAATGAGACAACGAAAAAACAAAGCGAAGAAGCAAAGGAAAGCCAAAAGCGCCCTAGGGGTGGATCAAAAGATCGACCTTGCCTATGTGGAAGCGTAGGGGCAACGTAGTTCAAAAAAAGACAAATGTTGACCAGCTATGGATAAAAGCGCAAAGGGGATGATGGAGACAGATGATGGATGACCATCATGGGATGGTTGAAATGCCCCAGGGGAAGGTCAAATGATCATCCTTGCTACGTGAAAGCGTAGGGGAAACATAGTTCGACAAAAGGCCAAAGAAAAACAATGGATAAAGGATGATGATAAGATAACCCTGAGAAGGGGATAAAATGATGGGACCGATATGATGAGACAAGATAGACATTTTTGATGGGAAAATATAATGGTGATCACACAAAGCTTAGGGATGGGATAGTTATCCAAATCATTAAAATGAATTGGGAGGATGATATGATGGAGAGATGAATGATGAGAAAGGAGAGGAGAGTGAAAAGATGTGCAAAAGAAGAAGTGAGGGCGATAAGATAGATGGCATTGGATTTCATGGGGAGAAGCCTATAGATAGATACCAATGACAAGGGATTATGAGATGGAATGAGGATAAAGATGAAGGGATGGATAGAGAGATAAATATGGGGGATGGGAGGGATTATTTAGATGGAAGGGATTGTTTGGATGGATAGGAAGATAATGATGTGTAGATGGAAGAGATTGATATGATGGATGATGTATCCAAGGACTATGTCACAAAGGGAGATAAGTTCCCCCACTCTAAATATGTTGTGTCATGAGGCAGGAGGGACGCAAGACAAGTGGATGAGAAGATAAAGGAGATAACTAGAGAAGGATAGGATCGGTGACTAAGGAATACGATAGAGCATGGATGAATGGAATGTATACCAATAGGTTTCCAAAGCATGCATAGATAGGTGCCCCTATTTTTATCAATATCACAAGGAGGATGGAGGGATGGGAGATAAATGGGATTATGATGGTAGGATGCATAAGATAGGTGGGATGGAGGGGATGAATGAAGAGGATGTATAGCAGGAAGACGGGTGCATAGCGGATGGAGGGAATGCATATCAGGATGCTACCCCCAAGTGTGGAAAAGGACAGATGGGGATTTATGCATGATGCATTTTTTCTAGTTTTTCATCACGGTACTTATCCAAGGCACTTGTTTTCCAGGTTTTCACCATTGGACAAATTATTTCTTTCTTTTTTTTTTTGATTTTTTTTTTGGATTTTTTTTACTTTTTGGATAGCATGGGGATGGAGATGGATAAAGATAGGGATGTGGATAAGGGGGTTTAGAAGATACATTATAAGGATATGGATGAAGGACACAAGCATCAAGTTTCATATGGGGTATTAAGAGCCCATGTGTGGAGCGACTGCTAGATGTTGGTGCAACCGTATTAGGATAAATGGATTATGCAAGAGGATGAATTAGAGGGATTTGATGGGGAAGAGATGTGGGAGAATGGATGGGATGCTAGAAAGGGTATGGATATAATGATTGGGTTGGTGTGTGATGGGGTGGTGAGTTCAGGACCAACATTGGCACATGTGGTGGTGTATGTGAAAGTATAGGAGGATTAATGGATTAAGAATGTGGGGATAATGGAGGAGATGGGATAGTGAATTTTGGGATAGAAGGACCCAAAATAGATTTAGGAGATGGAGAATGTGTATGATTGGATTTTGGATTAGCAACTTTGGATGTTATTATAGATTTTTCATGTGAAGGCATTGCATCTTTTTTCTTTGGGATTCACATGGTTTTGACTTTTGCTTTGGTGGGCCTTTGTGGCCTATGGGTTTGATTTTTATTTTGATTTTCTTCACCATGTATTTTAGATGGGACATGGTGAGCTTTAGATTCATGTGGATCTTTAGATTTAGGCATTTTTACTTTGACATCCAAAGTGATTTTAGTAGCAACGGGATGGGTGGGTGGAGATGGATGATGTGGAGTGATGGAGGTAGGATTTTTTGGATTATGTGTGGATGGAGGATGTGCAGGTATGTGACTTTGTTGATCTTGATTAGGGGACATGCGAGTGGGAAGTTTATGATGGACAAAAGGATGAGATGGAGGATGTGATTTTGGGATATAAGGGCCCAAAATAGACGTAGTATGTAGGGGATGTGTGATGGTGGGTGCAGGGACATAAGGACCCAAAATGGATGGAATAGATGAAGGAGGAATATGAATGGTTGTTTTGAGGCAGTATGATAGAGGAGGGGGGATGTCAGCAAATGATTTGGTGGAGCGATGGGAAGAGCCTATATTTCTTTTGGAAGAGGCTCATTGAGGACATCTAGAGGTTGTATTAACATCTTTAGATTGTGATTCTTCGGAAATAGGTCCAAGACCTTGCATACAAAGTTGTTCTTTGACCTAGATGGGCTATAAAATACCTTGCTCATGAAGGCTTGAACCTTTTCCTTGATATTTCATGTTCTTAAGTATTCGATCCATGATAGGATTTATGTTATTTTGGAAGAATGATGAGAGTCCATTATTAGGCAGAGGATGATGGGTGCTATATATGCTTTATTTTTCTTTGGCAAGGAGACCACCATGTAAGAATGTGAGATTACTAAGGGGATATACAAGTGGTGAGGGGATAGTAGGTTTGGGTGATGATGGAGGATCATGAGATGCAGATGATGGGATAGTAGCATCTAGATGGCTGGTGTCAAGAGAGGGATTAGGTGATATGGTAGTATCTAGATTTGTGGCAGCATGTGATAAGGGCTCATGCAATAGAAGGATCAGATCTTGAATGATAAGAGGATCATGAGATGGAGTGGAGGGAGGACTATGATCTTGAGGTGGAATGGATGAATTAGTAGGATCTTGAGATGGAGAAGGGGATATGTTAGCATGCTCTAGATCAAACTCTTCGCATGACTCTTGTGTGGGTGGCATGATGATTGAGTCTTAGAGGGACTCTTCAAGTGGGTAAGATGGAAGGATTGAGGGTTCAAAGAATTCATGGGAGTGGATTTCAGTGATACTAGGAGTAGGAGAAGTGGGTTGGATGAGGGTGTCTTCAATGGGCTCAAGAGCACTCAGAGTAGGAGACAGGGGTTCAACAAATTCGGTAGATGTGATTGTTTCAATTTTTGAGTAGTGCTAGGGATGGTAACAACAATGATAGGCATGGGTTGGAGAATGGTCTCATCACTAGTGACCATGGATGATGGATTGGGATAGCATGGCTCCATGAATGCAATGTGTGGAGTGGGGGATGTCTTCTTTGTCATAAGTCCTTGGAGAACTTCTGGAGTGAGGAACTTGAATACTCTAGGCTAAGATGGCATGATAGGAATAGATGAAGGATTAGGGATTGGTGGAGGACTAGGATTATGGATTGGTGGACTAGGGTTATATGGGGGGATAGGATTGGATATAGGACTAGGAGTAGATGGAGGGTTAGGATTGGATGGAGGGTTAAGGTAAGGATATTGGTATGGTGAATTAGGATGGGAAGACATGGACAGTGGATTAGGAGAAGAGGATACGACTGATGGATTGTAGTAAGGGTATGGGGATGGAAAATTAGGATAGGAAGACACAGGTGTTGGATTAGGATAGGTTGATTGGTAAGGAGGATTAGGATAGGGGGACATGGATGGGGATTGTAATAGGAGTATTGGGATGGTAGATTAGGATTAAAGGATGTGGGTGTTGGATAAGAGGATGATGTAGATGAAGGATATGATGGATATGCAGATGAGGAAGGTAGTGAATATCCCTTGTCAAAGGTAGCATAAGGAGCATGATTAGGCATGGATGAAGACATGACAGGATAGTTTGAAGTGGCGATTGGATTGTGGAAAGTGGGTGGAAAAAGCTTACTAACGATGATAGCATCAAGGGGATCTATGTCATATTCTTCTTGATCGACAAGACTTTTGTTATCATTGTTGACATAATTAGGGTTTCCCTTGACTACTATTGATGGAGGATAAGGATTCATGATGATGAAAGGACAAATAGGATGGATCAAAGATTTTAAATGGAAATGGAATAAAGCTCAAATCGGGATTTAGGTCAAGCTCAGATCGGGATTGGATTAAAGCTTAGATTAGGATGATTGAATGATGCGATGGGATTGATTCTGATGATCAGATTTGATTATCAAAGGATGACTATGACACCAAATCCTTCGAGATGGAAGTAGATTGATTAGGTCAAGGATGATTAGATAGGGATGTGATTGGATTGGATTGGATAAGATCGATCGATGATTGATAAGATTGACTGATGGATCAGATAGGATGACGAAAGGGACTGTAAACCCCATTCAAAGATTACCCTAGGTGACTTAGGATACTGATTGACTAGATGAAAGGATAAATGGATGATTGTGGCACCGAATCCACCTTGAGATTGAAAGTAGATTGATTGGGCCATCGACGATGATTAACTTAGGACGGATGACAATCCTAAGAGGATGTTGATGATGATGATCAATTCAAACACTTAGGTCAATTTGGATAATAACCTAAAACAAATTTCAAGGGATTTGGATGGGGAAGACAATGATCTAATTGGAGAAACAAATGATAGAAATGGACGAATGACTATTCAGAACGAGAGAAGGAGGTTCAAAATAGATGAAAGATTACTCGGAACGAGTAAACAGATGACCGAGAGGGATGAACGACTACTCAAAATGAGTAAATGACTGCTCACAATAGATAAATGGTTCTCGAAATGAGAAGATGACAGTTTGGAATAGATGAAATATTACTCGAAATGAGTAAACGGATGATCAAGACGAATGAACGACTACTTAGAAGGAGTAAACAACTATTAAGAATGGATGAACGACTCTCAGAATGAGAAGATGTAAGCTCAAAATGGATGGATGAGTGCTCAAAATAGATGAACGACTCTTAGAATGAGGGGATGAAGATTCAAAATAGATGAACGAGTACTCGAAATGAGTGAACGAGTGTGTGGAATGGATGAATGAGTACTCAGAATGAGTAAACAATTGATCAAATGGTTGAACAAGAGTTTGAAATGATAGGAGGAGGTTCAAAATGGATGAAAATTTACTTAAAATGAGTGAACAAATGATTGGAATGGGTGAATGGCTACTCAAAACAAGTAAACGATGACTCGAAATAGATGAACAAGTACTCGGTATGAGAAAACAAGTGCTCAAAATGGATGAATGATTCTCAGAATGAGAAGATGATGGTTTAGAATGGATGAACGTTTACTTAGAAAAAGTCAACGGATGATCATAATGGGTGAACGACTACTTGGAATGAGTAAATGACTCTTAGAACGAGGAGATGAAAGCTCAGAATGACTGAATGATTTCTTGAAACGAGTAAAAAATTCATAAAAATAGTCGTACAAGAGCTCAAAATGATAGAAGGAGGTTCGAAATGGATGAATTTTTACTCAAAAAGAGTAAATGAATGATCAAAAAGGGTGAATGAATGTTCGAAATGGATGGATGAAAGGTTGAAACAAGTAAACAATTGATCAAAATGGATGAACGAATGCTTGGATTAGGAGGTTGAATCTTGGAATGGATGAAAGGATACTCATAATGAGGTGAAAAATGCTCGAGATGCAAAGAAGGGTGCCCGAAATGACTGAACAAAGGGTGAAATCAGTTGTTTGAGGGGTAGGTTCGTCCAAGTGTAGATTAAGATTTTGGTTAAAGCTCAGATTGGGAGTAGATTAAATCTTAGATTAGGATTGGATTGAAGTTCATATTATGATGATTGGAGGATGTGATGGGATTGATTATACACCAAGTTCAGGGGTGTAAGGTGCTGACAATCAGATTTTTCTAGATTTGGAAATTTTCAAAAATTGTCAAATTTTGCAATTTTAGGAAACTTCACAGACATATTTTTGAGAGTCTAGTTTTTTCCCAAAAAAACCCAAAACTAAGATAGGATGAATTGCTAACTAACATCCCAAATTTGAGACATGCATTCTAAGTTATTAACGAAAATGATTTTTCAAAAACTAAAAATAACACTAAATTACAATTTTGAGGCCCCCAAAATGTAGTGAAATGAGTTCCAAACCACTCAAGGTCATTGGGAATCAACATGACACCTCATAACGCAACCAGCCATAAAATTTCAACCCAAATGGACAGCCGAGTCAAAAGTTATGGGCTCCAAAAGTTTCGGCAAAAAAATCAAAACCCTCAAAACAAAGTCTAGGTGATTGGGATGGATGATTTGATGATGGATATGGACTCTAATGATGTTCCAAGATGCACCTATGTGATGTTGGTGATGAAATGATGACTTATGAAAAATATTGATGATGGGAAAACAAGTTCTTGAAACAACTGAACGAAGGGAGAAAAATGTTGTTTTGAAGGGCAGGTCTACCCCTAGTTGGTTAGGTTTGCCCCTAGCTAGTCAGGTATGCCCTTGGCTAGTTAGGTTCACCTCTGGCTAGTTAGGTTCACCCCTAGTTGGTTAGGTATGCCCCTAGTTGGCCAAGTTCACCCTTGGTTGGTCAGGTACACCTGTTTCACTGACGATTAGACAAAATTGATTGAAATAGGTTGAAAAAGGGTTGGTTCAAAGGTCAGGTACGCCCCTACAGGAGGTCAGGTTTGCCCCTAAAGTTCAAGTATGCCTGTGAATAATTCTAAACTTGGTTTTCAAAAAAAATACTAAGGTAAAGGACCTGAAACACAACAAACAACATTTAGAGGATAAGGCTAACTCGACTAAGTAGAAAATTATTGGTTTCGCATTAAGAAGATAGTTCAAACAACATGATCCTAAATCTAGAGAATGGGTATGGCCAACAAATTCTTCTATTATAAGATGAACATGGTTGCTAAGGAGTCCTTGATATACACCCAGTACGTAAGGCCCAAACTATGAACACCAACCTATCACAAGCGTGAGTCGAGAACCTTAGTGAGATACCTAAAGGCTCAGACCAAATCTTCACATCATCCCAACACTTCGCTCATTATGACATGGTTGGATTGAGGTACAACTTTCACTCTCCCCCTTTATATACCCCGTCGATACGCGCGATTGGAATCGTCCCTTGGGGTGATGAAATCCCCAAGCAAGTCCCCTAGTAAAAAGAAAAATGGGTGACACAAAAACTTGGTAAGCTACGATTTCTCGTCACCCAGGATCTAAATGGCACAAGAGGATTGGATACGTCAAATAGCTTACCAACAAGCACAACACACAAGGTAAATTGACACCCCTAGTTAAGCTATGTGCCTAAGTTATCAAGAAATAACAAGCAACAATTGATAAATAAATAGCCCTGCAAGGAATCTTGTTAGTGATTTTTCTTCTTGTTCATTGCCAAATGTTGATTAGATGCTTACACAAACACAAACAAGACACATTAGGGGGTCAAAAACACTCAAAACAACTGAAAGCAGTGCTTAAACTTCACTTTTTAATTTCTAGAAAAAGTTGTTTTTGGTCAGGTTCACCCCTAGAAAATGTTATGAAATAACTTGCACAATAGAAGAATATGATATGAAATATGTTGCAAATACTTGATAATAACTAAGAATAACAAGCCACTTCGAGGGGGAAAACCTCCAAATATCTCTAATGAGAACACACTTCACAACTTGATGATGAAATAAGACTCACAACCTCCTATATATACCTATTTATGTCTAGGATATCACCTAGGCCGACTTAGACACACCTATATAAGTCTTAGGTCGACCTACACAACTAAATAACAATATACTAATGATAATATGACTTAATAGAGAGTTAAGATAGCCACAAGCTGACTATTCATAACCTGATGTACAATAATATTAAGGGCATAGCATGCCCCCCCTTCTTCAAAGAAGCATTGTCCTCAATGCTAATCAAGTTTGAAAACTTTTGAATGAACTCCTCGTCCTCCCATGTGGCATCTTCCATTGGTAAATTCTTCCATTGGATAAGATACTCAATGATAGTTCTATTCCTCAGCTTCTTTGTGCGTGTTTGACGAATGCATTCTGGTTCCAAAATTATTCTTCCTTCATCATCCAGCTCGAGCAGTGTTGTTTGAGTGGGAATATTATGCCCAATGACCTTATTCAAACAGGAAACATGAAAAACTGGATGTATCTTTGTTGTTGGTGGCAACTCAAGCTTGTATGCAACACTACCAATCTTTTGCATGATTTGGTATGGACCATAATACTTTGGAGACAACTTATTATTCTTTCTTTGCTGCTTTAGTGAGATTTGCTTATAAGGCTGCAATCTCAAGAAGACCCAATCCCCAACTTCAAAACTTCTTTCACTATGATGTTGGTCAACCTGTTATTTCATTCGATTTTGTGCCATGGCTAAATTCTCCTTGAGTCCTAAAAGTACTTGTTGTTGATGAAGCAAGTGGTCTTCTACTGCCTAAACTCTTGGGGACACCTTAATTGATGATGTGATGGAAGGAGGATGATATCCATAAAGTGCCAAAAATGGAGACATTTTTTGATGAGCTATGAAAAGAAGTGTTATACCACCATTCCACAAGTGGTAGCCAATCTACCCACTGAGATTGTTTCTCTGAAGTGAAACAACGTAGATATCCTTCCAAACACTTATTAACAACCTCAGTTTGCCCATTTGATTGAGGGTGGTATGAAGAGCTATGAGCCAATTGAGTACCCAAACATGAGAATAAATCTTTCCAAAAGTGACTAGTGAAGATAGGATCATGATCACTAACAATAACTTTAGGTATACCATGTAGCTTTTGGATATTCTCCAAAAAAGCTTTAGCCACTGCACTTGTTGTAAAAGGATGTGCTAATGCAATGAAATTTGCATATTTAGTGAGCCAATCAACTACCACCATGATGACATTATGACCTTTAGATTTAGGAAGCCCTGTGATGAAGTCCATGGATACCTCTTCCTAACTGGCTAGGAATAGATAAGGGTTGCAAGAGACTTGGTGTCTTAATTGTCTCCCCTTTATGCCTTTGACACACCAAACATTCAGCCACAAATTTTTGAACATCACCCTTTAGCCCTTTCCCAAAAGAAATCTTGCTTGACTTGATGATATGTCTTCAAAATTCCCCGAATGATCACCCAATGGAGACTCATGCAACTCTGTGAGAATCTTGATTTTAAGGTTGGAATTCTTGCAGAGATACAAACACTCTTTATACCAAAGAGTATCTCCCTTCCAACAAAACTTATCTGAACTACTAGGATCACTTTTTAATTGCTCGATGAGATTACTTGCCGCAACATCATTTTGCCACTGCTTTGGCTTCCTCCACCCAATTTGCTTGTAATATTGAAAGGGCAACAATAAGGCTTCATCTTTCTCATCCTTCCTTGAAAGTGCATCTGTGAAAATATTTTCTTTCCCCTTCTTATATACAATCTCAAAGTCATATCCTAACATCTTAGTGACCCATTTTTGTTGCTCTTCAGAAGATAGTCATTGTTCCAAAAATTATTTTAGGCTATCATGATCTGTCTTAACCTTGAAATGTCTACCCAATAGATAAGGTCGCCATTGTTTCACTGCATGGAGTATTGCTAGCATTTCCTTCTCATAAATAGGTTTTAGTTGATTCTTGCCTTTTAATTAACGATTCTCAAAAGCAATTGGTCGACCTTCTTGCATGAGCACTGCTCCTATCCCATTTCCAGAAGCATCACATTCCACAATGAATTCCTTGGTGAAGTCAGGATGGGTAAGTACTAGAGTTGTACACATAGCCTCCTTCAATCTCTCAAATGTTGTATTGGCAAACTCATTCCAATGAAAGAATCCTTCTTCAATAGAGTGGTGAGAGGTGCTGCTATACTACCACAATTCTTCACAAATCTTCTATAGTACCCTATCAATCCCAATCCTCTCATTTCTTAATGGTTTTGGAATAGGCCATTCCATGATAGCCTTAATTTTGTTAGGGTCCACCTTTACTCCTTCATGTGAAACTATGTGTCCCAAATACTCCACCTCTATAAGACCAAAAGCACACTTGGATGGCTTAGCATAGAGTTTATGATCTTCAAGTATTTGTAATGCTTGATCCACATGTTGCAAATTTTCTTCCCAAGTCTTGCTATAAATCAATATATCATCAAAGAATACTAACACAAACTTTCTCAAGAACTTCTTAAAAATGGAATTCATCAAACTTTGGAATGTAGATGGTGCATTGGTAAGACCAAATGGCATCACCAAAAATTCATAATGACCCTCATGAGTCCAAAATGCTGTCTTACAAATATCTTCCTCCTTAATCCGAATTTGGTGATAACCAGATCTAAGATCTAACTTGGTAAAAAACATAGCTCCATTTAATTCATTTAGCAAATCATCAATGACTGGAATTGGAAACTTATCTTTAATGGTGTACATGTTGAGCACTCTATAATCTAGACACATGCACCAAGTATCATCCTTCTTACGTACCATCACCACAGGCGAGGAGTAAGCACTTTGGCTATGCCTGATGATTCCTGCCTCTAGCATCTCTTCAACAATTTTTTCTATCTCACTCTTTTGTATGTGTGGATACTTGTAAGGCCTAATGTTCGGTGGTTGGCTCCCTCGAGACTAACTGTATGGCATGATCATGATCCCTCTAGGAGGAATTCCTTTAGGCATATCTCCAAGAACAACGAGTGACGCTCAATTATAGCTTGCAAATCTGGATGAGTAGGAGCATTAGATTGAGAGACTTCTAATGAACATAGTTGGGCCACAAATCCATCCATCCTTTCTTAAGCAACTTTTGCATTTGATGAGCTTACCATTTGTGGAGATTTTTTCCTTCAACCCTCTTAACTCTACTAGCCTTCCTTTCATTGAAATCTCATGAATAGTTCTTGGAAGTTCATCCGAATCGCTCCTAATGTAGTAAGCCATTGTACTTCCCAAAACAATATCCGCTGCACCCATGGATGTCGCATACATTGGGGTATCAAGTTGATAATCTCCCATGGATAATTTAATGCTATGACACTTCCCTGAACAACTAACTGTACCACCATCTGCAATCAAAACTTGAAACTCTGGAGCTGGATATATGAAACAATTTAGACAAGTAGCTAACTTTTTGTTGATGAAATTATGAGTACTACCTGAGTTGATCAACACTGTTACCTTCTACTTCTTTAGGAACCCCACCACCTTGAGAGTTTGTGGAGCACTGAAACCTAAGAGTGCATGACAAGAAATGATTGGTTGAGAATCATGTGATTCCTCATTTGACTCTCCTTTCATCTTCTAGTATGGGTTCCTCCTCTTCTTCCTCATTGGGACCTTCAATATAAAACAATTTCTTTTCACTACATTTATGTCCTCGGATGTATTTGCTATCACAATTGAAACACAAGCCTTTTGCTCTTTTCTCCTCAATTTTTGTGGAGTCAACTTATTAGGTTGTGTTGAATATCCTTTCTCTTGTCACATTAGCCCCTTGCTTCTTAGGAATCAAATACTTCTCCTCTACCCTGTGTGCTAAGATAAAAGACTCATTTATGGAACTAGGGCTAAACATGCATACCTCATGTTGAATGTGATCCTTGAGACCACCCAATAATAAGTCATTCAAGTTTTCCTTCATAATTGTATCCACTCTTAAGGATAGATTTTGGAATTGCTGAATATAATCCTTAACCGATCCTGTTTGTTGAAGTTTAGCTAGCTAGCTGAAGAAGTTATCTGTGACGTTATTGCTATATTGTGCTTGGAGTTCCTCTATAAAAATTGACCATGAGACGTTGAGCCCCTTTTTCCTTCGATGAGTACAAAGCCAACGATACCAAATGAATTGATCTGGTTCTAGATATAGGGAAGCCATCGTGACCTTTTGTCTATTTGGGATGTGGTGTACTTCAAAAAAATTCTCCATTTGGTTTATCCATGTTAGAGGATCCTTACCATCGAACTTGCGCATATCTACCTTAGGAAATAAATTCCTAGATCCCATAGGAGTACTAAAGCTTGTGTCAGTGGTAGCTGACCTAGAATTTACACCTTGGGTGCTTGAGAACTCCTTTCTTGGTTCAGCCATGTAGGTGCTTAACATGTTTCTTAGGTCACACATATCCATCTTAATTGAGGAAATGTCTTCCTTTACCTTATTTATTTCCTCATTATGATTAATATCCTCAATTGTTTCACCATCCTTATCAGGAGTCTTCCCCGGAGTGACAACATTCTTTTTACCCCTTGTTGCAGGCCCCGTCATGATGGAAACCACTAATGTTGAAATAAATCACACAAATGAAACTTAAATTCTCTAAAAAAATTATTTTAATCTTCTTTGGTATGTCTTCAAAAACCCAATAAAAATTAGACTCCAATTCAACAAGATGTACGAGATATGTAGATTCCAAAAAAATAGTGTAGAAACCCTAATTCTGCAATAATTCACTTAATTATGCTCCAATTCTTCTAAAATATGGACTGTAGCTTCTTTAATATGTTCTTCAAAAACCCTTTGAAAATCAGAAAAAAATTCGTGAAAATCTGAAAGATATGCTCTTCCCAAAATCGCCTCCAAAATTGAGAAAAACCTTGCCTCTATGGTGCCAAGATCATACTCTAATACCACTTGTTATGAAATAACTTGCACAATAGAAGAATATGATATGAAATATGCTGCAAATAATTGATAATAACTGAGAATAACAAGCCACTTCGAGGGGGAAAACCTCCAAATATCTCTAATGAGAACACACTTCACAACTTGATGATGAAATAAGACTCACAACCTCCTATATATACCTATTTATGCCTAGGATATCACCTAGGCTGACTTAGACACACCTATATAAGTCTTAGGCCAACCTACAAAACTAAATAACAATATACTAATGATAATATGACTTAATAGAGAATTAAGATAGCCACAAGCCGACTATTCATAACCCAATGTACAATAATATTAAGGGCGTAGCAGAAAAGGTAAAGTTCGCCTCTAGAGGTCAGGTACACCCTTGGAAAGGTCAGGTTTTCCCCTAAAAGAGTTCAGGTTCACCCTTGGAGGTCAAGTTCACCCCTTTGTGAAAAAACTATAAATCTTTTGTTTCCGGTCTCTAGGAGGTCAGGTTCACCTGTTTGTTGGGTTAGGTTTGCCCCTAGAGGTCAGGTACGCCCCTGGACAGGTCAGGTTCACCACTGGAGGTCAGGTACGCCCCTAGATAGGTTAGGTTCACCCCTGGAGGTCAGGTACACCCCTCTACTAGGTCAGGTTCACCCCTCTGCAACCTGCACCTGCAAACACTAAAAACATAGAACACGTGAAAGAACAAGACCTATTTGTGGGTCCCACCAGGCATGCCAAAAATGTGACCAAGTGGAAATACTATTCCAAAAATGAGCAACAACAAGAAATATGCAAGAAACAATAAAAACACCTAAAACCTCAAGATTAGCCTAGTTAGATTCAAAACAACATAAAAGGTAACAAGAAAAAGTTGATTATACCTTGTCTTGAATCGTTCCTTTGGTTGGCCCTTGATGGTTGATTTTGTGTATGCTCCTTGGGTGGCAAAAGATGTTGATATGAGATGCACGATGGATGAGAAATGGATGAGAAGTGGATGAAAATGGATGCAAGTGCAATGATGAGAGCAAAATGCAAAAATAAGCTAAGTTTGGGTCAAGTGAAAAATTTGCAAGACTTTGGCTATGGAATTCAAAAGTTACTAAATGAGAGAAAAGAGGGGGGTATTTATAGAGGAAGTTGAATTATCTAGAGAATTCAATGGTTGAGATTCATCCAACAAGGTCAAGATGAAGGGCTATGGTGAGTTGAGGACTCACAAGCCCTCACATCTTGACATGTGGAATGTGAGATGGCTTAGGTATGGTGATATGCAAATGAGGTGGAAGGAGGGTACATGAGGTGTAAGAAGGAAAAGTACTTTGAAAGTACCTTGGGGGATGATAATATTTCCTCAAAAAGGAACTTTTTGTCTCCAAGTGGGAATGAAAAGTGACTTTTGAGGAATTTTAGAATTCCTCAAAAATCTCCATGGGAAAAGGGAAAGTGGTTGGAGAAATAAATTTGAATTAAAAATTCACATACTTGCAAGAATCTCATGGACAAGACAAGGTTCCAAAAATGTAAGCCTTTGTCTCCATGTGACTTGATGTGACAAGTCAAATTATTCTAGAAGATGCATAGGAAGAGGAGATTCTAGGAGGAATAAATGTGAATTTAAAATTCACATGGGAAAGAGGGTCAATACCAAGAAAGACAAATGAAAAGGTTGACTAAAAAGGCATGTTAAATGTGGCTAATGGCTTTGATTAAGGTTGTGCAAACACATGATTAGGAGGATTAATTAAAGATTAGAGGCAAGTGGAAAATGTTGGAGGATGTGACATATCTTAATCATAAATTAATTACATTAATTATGATTAGAAGAGGGTTAGGCAGCTGAGAGGGATTAGAGACCAACAATTTTCAAGGTATACAAAATTTTCAACCAATAATTTTTGGTGACTCTGCTAGGGATCTCAAACACACATCAAACACATTCATAAGCCTCTCACTTATGTTTGAAGTCTAGTGTCTTTCGATTTCATAAAATTTCTTTGGGTTTTTGTTAGTTCTATACA
>VDFB02274714.1:38753582-38781433 GCA_007258455.2 Sequoia sempervirens
ATTTAGAGAGGAAGTGGGAAATAAATGATAAAGTATTTAATCATTTAAATTAAATACCTTAGGAACATTAGGGAAAAGAGGAAATTAATTAAATAAATTATTTAATTAATTTTGACGGGGGAATGCAAAATAGAGGAATAAAAGGGGAGGAATTTGACCATATGGGAGTGGTCAAATTCTGATGTCTACACATACAATGTTGTATCTATTTGAATCTCCACACAAATTTTAATTTTTCTGTGTTGGCAAATTCTATTGTATTATCCTTTTGTAATGCACCAGGCCTAATAAAAGACCACACCACTTTCATACATACCACTGCTTCATTTTGCTTGCATATTCTTAATTTGTCTTGCCGATTTGGAGTTTCCATACCATGTTTTATGGTTGTCATATTTATTATATGCAATAAGCTTGTGTCAAATTTTGTTGACTATATAAAAAATTTCAAGCACTTTTTCAAATGGTTGGATGTGCCCTACAATATTTAGGTACCAATTTTGCCACTATTGTAATTATATATCATGTTGGTAATCTTGCTATTATGTATTCCATTCCTTTTGGCTTTATATAGTTGTTTGTAATTTGATTCTTGCTATGCTAGAATTGGAGGTGGTACTGTAGTAAGTTATGTTGGGTGATCAATTATGCATCATTCCCCAAATTGGAAGGCCATTTTAATCTAATGTTGGGTATGAGGATATTTATTACTGCCTTCTATACAAATCTATGAGTTGTGGCACAATTTTTTATTGAAATAATTTCTCTTGAATTGTTTTTTTTTAAACTAATACATAGTCTTAGAATTAACACAAAATTTTCTTTCTTTTAGCTTGCATCAAGTTGATAAATATTGTTTCTAGATTTAATTGTGTAGATGTTTCTTTCGTAAATATTTTTGTTGGATTCAATTGTGTAGTTGCTTTTGCATCCAAAACACCTACACAATCGAATTGAGAAACAATATTTACCAACAATATGGATTGTGAAAAATTCATATCATTAATTGCATCAAATTCTCAATATGGGATGCCACTTCCTCATAATTATGTAATTATTGAAGAAAATACCACATATTATTTGTCATGAACATTTTTTAGGGTCAATATGTCTAGAGATGTTATCTATTTAGTTGGCTCAATCTTAGATTTCTATTATTTGGAATTCACTTTTCTACATGTATAAAATAATGGTGTCAAAAAATTCATGTCTATATTAATTAGCTGTGTAGTTAGAGTGTCTAATTTTGATCATAATATTTGCATAGTAAAAATATGTGATAGATAAAAATATTGACATGTTAATATTTTTCATATGACCCTATTTATTGTCCTCCATTATTTTAAAACATATACTGATAGATTAAAAGTGTATGAATGTAATTACAAATGTGTAGAATAACATAAAGGATGCAATAATAGGGGAAACTCCTTAGTCAATAAGAATGCTAATACTTATTTTATTGTACATTCATTAATAACAAAAATCATGTTTACTTCACAAAATAAATAAATATAAACTATAGGTGGTATAACATATATAATTGATACAAATTTTGGACTTCCTTATTGTATAATCAAAGATGATATAAACTATAAAAAGTGAATGCAACATGTTGGAATATTTTTCATTGATGTTAAAGGTAGACAAGTCGTGTCAGGGAAGAATGATGAGATTGTCATTGAAATCAAAGATGAATGAAGAGATTGTTGGAATATGATGTCATTAACAGAACCATTTAAAATAAGTGTAGTCCATTATACATTCCAGTTGAACAGATCATGGATGGTTGAAAATTTTAGAGATGAATATGTTTAAATTAAAGATTTAAACATAACTAAAATATTATAATATGACTATTGAAGAATTATCATAACATTTCCCTTTGATACTAGTTGACTTTACCTTAAAAATGAAAAACACGAAATTAAGTTATTCATTTGTATTAATGATGAATGGCCAAGAAAAAGACATAGTTAAACAAGTTTATAATAGACCAAATATCATAACAATGGTGGTTGGGAGTTTAAATTAAGGAAGAATTTATATTTGATTAGTGACTAAACTGTTAGAAGATTAATCTTTACTTGGTATTTAGGTTATTCTTTAATTGTAATTATTTATTAACTTGTAGGAATATTACAAAGGAATCCCTACAAGTCTTTTGTCTTTTTGTCTTCTCACACATGTGTGAGGATGACTCATTTTATTTTTAATTCCTTTATTAAGGAATATTTGTAGCCACCTCGTTAAGAGGTTCTTGACACATTGCACACACATAGATGAATGGTGGCATTCATTGAGTTGGGAGTTACATTCTGTGCATGGTGATTGTAGACCTACACATAGACAATAAACACAATATTAATCAATTATGCAAATCAAAACCATCATTCCCCATAAGATTCATTTAAATTTCAAGAATAAGAAACAAAGCAAGTAAACCAATTGAAAGCTATCTAATCTTGCTCAAAACAAACAAACTCTCAATCCCATGGGGGAATTGGTGCTATTTTGATGTGGAAAATAGCCCTTTCCCAATTCCTTGATGCAATTTGATGAATATTGATCCACTTGATGATGATGAACAAGGTGTTCCTTGATGAAATTTGAAATAATCTAGCTATGGTGATGGAAAATGCTATGAAAATGGATGAACTTGCTCTAAAATTGAGTAGAGTAAATTTGCATAATTTGTGGATGTCAAATAAAAAAGAGGAGCTCTCTATTTATAAGAGAGAATGATGGAAGAAAAAGCAAAAGGGATGAATGTGGGACTAAAGATCAACCAATGGCAAGGTGTCATTTGTCAACATGCTAGAGGATGAGGAATGAGCACATTTTGATGAATGTGCACATAAATTATATTAAGTGGATATTTGAAATTTGAATGTTAGCTTGTGGAAGAAGATGTGAAATGGAGTTAATGTCACTTGGATCAAGAAAAAGGACATGTAAGAGGCCTTTAATGCCTTGCTGGATGGACAAGTCCTTTTGGAGGAATTTTAAAATTTGAGGAATATTCCATCTTTGATACCTTTTTGAATGAAAATTGAGGATTTAATAAATTAATAAATTGATTTTCTTGTGCAAGTTGTAAAATCTAGAGGATTTGAGGGATTAGTGTTAGCATTAATCATGATTTGATTAATTTTAAAGGAAATTAGCTAATTTGACATTTTGACTTAGATTTTAGGATTTAAATAAATCAAAATGAGAGGAATAATGATTATAGATTTAATTAAATAAGGTCTGATTTATTTAATTAAAAGGGGATGTTGTTATATTTAAATCAAATAAAGGTTATTTTATTTAATTTAAAGGAGATGACTTTGAACTTAATTAAATAAAATGAATTATTTAATTAAAAGAGGGACATTAGGGTTAATTAAACAAAATGATTTATTTAATTAGATAAAATTGATTTATGTAATTAAGAGATGAAATATGATGAATTTAATCAAATAAGGGATATTTAATTAAATGGTTAGTAAAGGAGATGATTCAAGACGAACTGATGTTAGTAAATCATGATTAGGTGTATGATATCGACTTAGGATAATTTTTCGTGTCTACACATTCTAACTCCTCTTCTCACCTCTTTTTATTGAGGTGCCTCTCCCCTCATTCTTCATATTCAAGCAAGAAATCTTAAGGTTGAAGTGCTCTCTCTCTCTCTTTGTATCATTCTTAGGCATTTTTCCTCCATTCAAAATATTGGTGGTTTTTCTTGATTTTTCCCCTTATCAAATTCTTGTGTCTCCTTTGCATTTGGAAGTGCTTGGTTTGGCTTCTCTATTTCTTGGTAATCTATTTCCTTCAAACAATTCTCATCAATTAGTACTTTCCATTGCTCATTTATTTTTCCTTTCATAAACATCATTAAAAATAGCAATTAAGAAGGGAAGAAATTACATGTTATTAAAGGTTGCATTAGAGAATATCTTATGAAGAGTGGAGATGAATGAAGGAGTAGTGATTAAAAAATGAATAAGAAGATAGTGAATATAACAGGCAGAGATGAATATCAATAGTAGGTTGACCCTTATATTTATTACTCCTTGTTAATGAAGATTGATTCTATGAAGTGAAGATATCCATATGTGTTAGTTAAAAGTGCACCTCCATATCGATAGGGTGTGTCCCTTGGTAAAGTCATCCCATTTTGTAAGAGACACCACCCTTCATAAAGAAGTGTGATGGGGTATTTAAGCAAGGAAAATTGGAGATAGTTTTAGCAAGTTCTTCAATGTAACAATCAAACAAACATCAACAAACTTGAGCAGATCTTAAAAGGATATATATATAGGAAAGGAGTAAAGGCAGTTTGAGTATGTGTGAAGTTATTTTCTTTGAAGAACAACAATGAACATTTAGGGGGAAATGGTAGTATGTAAGACAAAAAAATATCATTCAATTAAAGAGAAGATCTATAAGAAGATGTACTATAGATTTACAAGAAAATTTTGAGTAGACATTGAGAGCTGAAAATATGTAAGATCAGGCATATCTAGATCAGTTTTTTGAGTATGGCAGTAGAAATTTGGGAAGAGGAATGTGTAGATTTAGAAAGGAGAAAAAGGTAGATTTGAGAAGTGAGAGCTATGTGCAGATTAAATAAGAAGTGGAAGGAAGCAAGTGTGTGGAGTAAACTATATATCAAAAATGTAATATAATATCATTTTGAATTTGAGAATCTAAATAAATAATTAACATGAAGAGCAGATTGAAAATAAAGTAAAGGGAAAAAATATGAGTTACACTTCATATTTATTTTGAGTGTAGATGCAACTCATGTATGAATGATAAATGAAAATATATATGATGAATATATGTAAAGAATAGAAGCCAAAACTTATGTAAAAATATTGGCATGATAATGATCAGTTTTTGTGAAATGAATTAGTGCATGATTAGATCAGATTTATGAAAGAGAAATGTGCATGATTTATAGAAAATTTGTGAAGGAGTGGAAGTATATGAGTGTGAAATTTATTTGTTAAAGGAAAGACTTACATCATACAAAATGAGAGGTAGTGATAAGATTTGTGATTGGATCAAGATATTGTATGGGTTGTGATAACATTTAGAAGGATAATATCTAGGTTGGAGCTCAGTTTGTGTGGGGGTTGGAGCCTCCAATAGGTTAGAGCCTCTTGTTGGGTTGGAGCTTAGTTTGTGTGGGGGTTGAAGCCTCCAATATGTTGGAGACTATATTTTTGTCAAGTGGAGATTGGAGTCTCTAGTAGGTTGGAGCTTGCAAGAAGAAGATTATTAATCTATAATATATAAGCAATATTTTTTCCATGGTTTCCATGTAAATCATGTGTTCTCATTACGTTCTCAATTGCTAGATCTTGCATATGTGTGGTTGATGTGATTGATTGAATTTGGAAAAACTAAAATTTTGTATTATACTAATTCACCCCCCTCTCATTATAACTGGGTGCTCATCAATTGGTATCAGAGTGGGTTCCTTCACAAATAGCCTAACTACTAGAAGATAGATCATAAGAGAACGTATGGGGAAAAGAAAAGGAAATAAGATAAAAAAAAGTACTAAGTAGAATGTTGATAAATATGCACCAAAAAACCAAATGAAAATGATGTGGTGGCACTTGGAATACACATGGAAATAGAAACAAAGAATTATGTCATGAAAAATGGAGATAACAAGTTGTGAGGAAAAGAGAAGAAGAAATGGCATTAGAAAAAGAAAAATCATCTAAAGAAGAAGCAACATTAAAAGCATAAAAAATGATGAAAATTTCAAAGCACGAATCAAGCAAAAGATAGAGCAATGAATCATATGCAAATGAAGCCCATGTTGATAGAAATATCAAGGAAGAATCTAACATAGAAAATAGTAAGTATAAATTTTTTGGTTGTGATAAAACTAATTATTGTTTTACTTAATATGTGTAGTTCAAAAGTGAAGACAATAGAAAAAACGAGAAAGATTCAAGAGATACTTTTCATGGCAATGGAAGCTAAAGGTGATAAACATGAGAAGAATGATGATGAAGAAGAAGTGGATCTCAAGGAAGAAATTCACTTAGCATATGATGGGATTCATTCACTTAAAAGAAGAAATGTGTGTCTAAAATAAAAAATTCAAGAAGAAAGTCAATCCAAGATGAAGGTATCACAACCCCTTGGAGAAGCAGAAAGGATGATCGAATATATAAAAGTTAAAATTCAAGAAGAATTAAGAGGATAGAGGAAGAAGTAAAGAAGTTAATTGAAGAAGATTGTAAGAAGTATGAGTTTGGAATCAGTTACTTGAGGAAAAAAATCAAGAAAAAAACTACCAATTCAGACAAGAGCTACAAAGTTGATAAAAGTACCAAGATCTTGAAAGGTATTATAGATGGGAAAAAGTCATCAAGCATAAAGACAATTCTTGGTCATGAAGCAAAGGAAGATCAAATTTCAAATGAGCCACAAAAGAAGGGAAATGAGGAAAAACCAAAAGGTTGTGTAGATGTTCTAAAAGGCTCAATCAATAATGAGAATAATAAGAGGAAGGAAAACAACATCCCACAAAAAACTAATGTTCCTCATAAAGACAACAAGGAGAAATTCACAAGATCATTTTATCCAAGGCAAGCACAAATGAACAAGTCTCAACATTCATTTTATTGTTATTGTTATTCATGTAATAACTTTGGTCATAAAGTGGTAGATATTTGAACACATGCAAGAAAAAATGGTTGAATCAAGAATAGAAGTTCTTATGGGTTGCCAAATAGAAAGAACAACATCAGATGTTATAAATGTAACTATTTTGGTCATAAGGCAAGAGATTTCAAGCACAAGCAAGAAATGATGGATGGAGCAAAGATGTTTATGAGTTTTCAAGAAAAAGCTATAATTATTTTGATCATTTGGTGGATTACAATGTCATATACTACAACTACAAAATTTATGGGCATATGGCATGATTGTATAGAAGTGATTTTGTGGAATACCCTAAGAATAACAAGAAAATGGAAGCCATGAATAAACAAAAGGAAGGATCTACAAAGGTATGGAGAAAAGAAAGAGAGACTAAAGAATAACTAGGCATACAACAATATTATTGAGTTATGTTCTTTGGATGGTGGAGGTTAAAAATATGAGATGTAAAAATCATAAACACTCCAACAAAACATAGTACAAAACATGCATGAGAAGATAATTGAAAAATGATACATGAATTTTTTTTGAAAGACAAGATATAGTGGGAATTGTGACAACATAGTCATCAAAGGCATAAGAAGTATGATGCATTGAGAATGATATGATGATAGTAGACCACATACTAGAAAGTTACCTTATAGTGAAGTGAAGAAGAATTGATGTCAAGATGAGAAAAAGCATAGAAGGTTTGAGACAATGAAAAATGCATATGGGAGGATGAGAATGATCCAAAGGAGTCTTTTCTTGAAGAGTATGATAGAACACACAAGCATGCAATGGGGAAAGAAAAATAAATGGATAGTAGCGAGTTGGATGGTTATGATGGTTATACTAATGGTCAAGTCCCTATTGATGTAATGATGCCATATAAGAAAATGGATAGAGGTATATAATGAATATCCTTTATCATTAATGAAAAGGGAGAAGAATTATAGAAAGGTTCAAAGCTACAACCCCATGGAAGAGAAAAATTAGAGATAGATGAAGATTCCTTGCCATTGAAAGTTTCAAAAGAAGAATGATGCCATTAATAAAGGATTATTATAGACAAGGGGAGATTCTTTGTGAAGAATGGAAGACATTTTCCTTATGCATAGTGAATGATGGATAGCAAAACAAGTTTCTAATGTGTTAAACTTGAGAAGATCATTCAAATTACTTATTTGGATAGCTATAGAGGAAGCATATCACCCAAGTGACAAAGAGACAAAGGTAGAGAATTAGATTAAGGTGAAGTAAGAAAAAGGGGGAGCATTATTGAAAGAGAAAGAAACACATCATGAAGGAGAAATGTATGTTACATCCTTTTTCCATTGATTTCAAAGGGGGGGAGATAGAATAAGGGGAGCAATGAAAAAGAAGATAATTATGTTTGTGTTGTCATCAATGACAAAGGGGGAGATTATTGGAATATTTGTCATTGATGTCTAAGGTAGACAAGTGGTTTCAAGGAAGAATGACAAGATTATCATTGAATTCAAAGATGAATGAAGATATTATTCGAATATGATGCCATTAACAGATCCATTTAAAATAAGTGTAGTCCATCATACATTCTAGTTGAAGAGATCATGGACGACTGACTTAGAGATGAATATGTTTAAATTAAAGATTTAAACATAAATAAAACATTATAATATGACCATTGAAGGAAGACCATAATATTTCCCTTTGGAATAAATTAAATTTTTAATGTTAGCTAACTTTTCCTTAAGAAAGGTTACAATGAAATTAAGATAAACTCATTTGTATTAATAATGAACAACCAAGACATCACCAAAAGTTTTTTTCTCATTTGGATCCCTCACCTTCCCCTATTGCACTGATTGTGGCCTTTGGTGGCTTTGTGCCTCCTTCCTCTACTCCCATTGGTGATTCCTGTGAGGCACCACCCCCTTTTCCCATTGTTGACCCCCCTTCCAATTGTGGGAGTTGGCAATGTTTTTGATTCAGAGGGTTCTTATCCCTTCTTGGATGAATTCGATGAGGATTTTGATGACTTCTTGGATCTTTATGATGTGGTTGTTCCTATTAAAAATTGCTCTTTTTTATGTTTGTATATGCGTTCCCTTTTCTAATCGAATCTTGATACTATGTATCATATATCAAACTCAAATCGAAAAAGATTTGATGGTTAGACTCAATATAATCTAATAAAAACTTAAACTGTTATAGGAGCTTTCCTTTTTGTAGATGAGATGTGCATGGTAAAAAAATATTGCCATATGAATAAAACTATTTTATTCATCCTATATTCTTCAATGAATATAGGAGAATACAAATGAATAATAATTTGTTTGCGGCCAGAGTCTTATCTTATTCTAGAAGATAGATATCTATATCTATTTTTTTTTTCTTTTTTTGCACTCAATGAGAATCTTGTATTTCATAAAAATCAGGTGCAATATAGTCTTTGCGTAAAGGCCACCCAATCCAACTTTCTGGCATCAATATACGTTTTAGACATGGATGACTTTCATAAAATATTCCCAACATATCATAAGATTCCCGTTCCTGGAAATTAGCACCTTTCCAAATACGTAGAACAGACGGGATTCTGGGATCTTCCCTTGGGGCAAAAACTTTTATACACACCTCTTCGGGTTGATCTGCATTATCCTTTATTCTCGTAAGATGATATACACTAGCTAAGGAACCCCCTGGTGCTACATCATAAGCACACTGAGAACGGAGATAATTAAAACCATAAACATATAGAGCAACGGCTATAGAGGCCCAATCCTCAGATTTGATCTGTAATGTTTCTGTGCCTTGGTAATCAAAACCCAAAGGTCTATGAGCTAACTTATGCTTGGCTAGCCAAGCAGATAATCGGCCTTGCATTTGATTACTATTTATTGTCAAAGTATCTGTATAAGAAGGTCGGCTTGCCTAGGACTGATCTTGGCACCAAACCGTAACGATCAAAGTCGAATCGCGAACCTATTAATGAAGCAAATTCGATAAAACAACAACTAGTACCATAAAGGAGCGGCCATAAACTAGAGAGTCTCGCCCAATTGGACAGATCGTTTAGAGTAGTTGAAATCACTGAATTCGGAGTTGCTTGATCAAGTAAAGAGAATTCTATAGGATTTATCGCCGGCTTTAGATTTAGATAATTTTCTACTTGCCTTTTACCACTCCAAAATTTGGGAGTTAAGACCATTCCAATGCTCCTTTTCTCCATGCATAAACTAAACCAACAATTAAGATAATCACGAAAATAAAAGCTTCTATAAATGTAAATAGACCCAAAATATCAAAACTCATAGCCCACGGATAAAGAAAGACTGTTTCCACATCAAAAACAACAAAAACTAAAGCAAACATATAATAACGAATTCTAAATTGGATCCAGGTATCTCCCATTGGTTCTATACCTGATTCATAACTAGTGGCTTTTTCCGGCCCTTTACTTATTGGAGCCAAACTTCTGGAAATTGAGAATGCCAGAATCGGAATAAGGCTGGATATGGATAAATATATCCAAAAAGTATCATATTCAGAAAATAGAAACATAAATAGATTCCTGTTTAAATAGATCAAATTCTTCTATTTATTATCAATTTACTAATCGCTTCTCTCCCCTCCCGAATGATTCATTATCATTTATTATATTAATTCCATGTTTCGTCTGTTACTTAACACGGAAATGAATAAAAGAATATTATGTAATACATTTCAAATAATCTAAGAAATGGTTCTAAAAGAACCCGTGCAGTTCGGCAGACTTCACGTTGGTTCGTGTTGTAATGTGTGAACCAACATGGTTTGATGTAAGGGAATTTTCTCTATTGAAATAAGGGGTCTTTCAGGGTCGTTGTTTCTAACGATGTGAGATGTGCTAGCAAGTTAAACTTTATCTATTTGTTCGATATTACATATTGAATATTAATATGAAAAATAGAGTTGACAAACTTAGAGAACCTCGAATTAATACGAATACTTGAAAAAAAATTGAAAAAAAAAAGGTTGACAAACCTGGATAATATCAATTATTAATTTTATTTGAATAAGGGATAATGATGCCTTGATGGTGAAATGGTAGACACGCGATACAGAGAATCGCGCGCAGGTTAAGAAAAACCGTGGGTACTCCACCAGCCTTCTCTGATGATCATTCATGGCTAGAAATTTGCCTCAAAAAACTTGTAGGAGATATTCTTATTAAAGGTAAATAAGAATCTGCTGCTAAACTTTTAGCCAAATACGATCGTCCAGTTTCCTTAGGCCCTATCAATAAAATTCGATTCGAAAGGGACGGTACCGGGTAGAGTGGGTAAAATCTCACTTGGTCAGATAAAGACGAGTCAATTGGCATGGAAGTCATCTTCTGATAAAAAGCAGCGAAGATCGGCATTTCTGCTAAAAACAATGAATTTAATTCGGAATTCATTACACCTATTCTATGAGTTAGACCTCGCTGAATAAATTCAGCTAAATATCGAAAGTAAACAAGTCCCGGCTGTTTTCTTTGTTCAAAATATTCATGAAAGAAACCAATAGGGGGAGTTAACTTCGATTCAAATTGAGATATTTGTTCTTGTACTAATAACAATCTATTTTCTCTCAAAAGGAAATCATCCAGGTCACATTCGTACAAAACTTTTTTTACTGTTTTTTCAATTGAGGGAATAAATTTCGAATACCTTAGACCGTTAAATGAAAGTAAACGCCATTTAATATTTTTGACATACCAAATTTTCAATAGTAGCGATAATCCGACATCATCAGGATCCGAGTCCTTCTCGGCATAGTCGAGAAATGTAAGCCAAGAACCATACCAATTTAAATTAGTAACATTTCTAAGCTTTCTAAAAGATCTAATCATTATTCCTACTTTCTCAAAGCAGTAGGAATTATACTGCAAATCTCTGATGAGCCACACGTTCCTATAAAAAAGAATCAACTGTGAGGGAATTATGCAGGACATACAAAAGAAAAATCCAATGAAGATAGAAAGAAAAATATCATACTCCCGAACATTTGATATACAATATTTCCATATATCAAAGGATATTGACCTATCCTTTCCCGCAACTGCTGATTCATTTATGTATTTCAATAAAGCGGGAATATCCCAATGCCAACGGGACACTAACACAAAATACAATTTCGAGAGAATCTCCCAAGCATACACATAAGGCTTGTTATTGAACAGTATAATATGATTCATATCTGTATGTCAACCGATATTTTGACATCTTTATGAATACTATAGAAATTTAGAGTATCATCCTCCATAAATTAGATGCTTATTTCGCACACATATTGAAATACTTTTCAATACTCTATATGAATAGGCAAAGGAAACTCGGATCGTCATTAACATCTAAATATTTGATTGAGACAAAGACTTGATTCATTAATCAAATTGAATTTGCATGTCTAATTTTCTTTTTAGTAGCGATAAAATTGAATTGAGTCAAACCCTGGAACTATACTAATAAGACGGTGGGATCGATCCATTAGGGATCAAATTACTAAATCCGGTATGAACAAGAGATAATAGTATGTTATACTAATTAATTTCTATTGAAGAATTCATCAAATCCGCTAAATTCCGTTACTCAGATTGATCCTATTGGTGGAATTATTCCATGGATTCAATTCCATTTTTTTTTGTAAAAAAAAAATGAGATACTCTATGAGATCAAATCTCGAGTTATTGTAAAACGAAGGGAAAATCAATCATGGAAGTAAATACCCTCGCATTTATTGCTGTTGCATTGTTCATTTCATTTCCTACTGCTTTTCTACTCATCATTTACGTAAAAACGGTGAGTCAAAGCAAAATACAGTGATTACTGATGATCTAGATGAATTCTAGGTCATCAGTAAAAAAAAAGTAATAGGGGTCGGATAGATATTTTTTTGAAAAGAAGTAGTACGAAGGAAACGAAAAATCTTCCTTTCCTTTTTCTTTTGTACTACTTCTTCTACACAGATCTTAGATAAGTAAATTTCATTTATCATTTGTCTCGTGGGTACTTTTTTATTAATACCTGATAAAGTGAAACTAATCATAATCTCTTACATATCTCTGGAAAAAAGGAACTTGATGTAGACAGAACATAGGTATTATTCCGAATAGAATCTATTTTTAATAGTATTTTTTTTTTTTTCTTTTTTATTTATCAATTTTTTAATACGGTAATTTACTAGTACATAATAAAATACAAAATTGGGAATCGTAAAGGGGAAAAATTCATATAGAAAAGGGATCTATATAGAGTTGAGACAAAGCAACGTAATAATGCTCGATATGCTTTTGTTCCGAGAACAGATGCATACTAAAGCATATTATGCTGTTAAGCATAAGTTCGCTATATAATGGAAATGGAACTACTTCATATTTGATAAATATGAAGTAGAATTGTGTTTCTAACATGATCCATTTTTTATTTCGATCATATCATTGATGATTCAATATGCCTATATCATTAATGATGATACGAAATTATCATCGTAAAATAATTGATTTTGAACAGAATGATTCAAAATATCAGGACTATTAATTCTATTAAAGCCCACTTCTACCCCATACTACGAGTGAAAGAGAAAAAGTAAAAACTACCATTAGAGCAGCCCAAGCGATACCGACTATATCCATACGAATCCCTCTCTTTATAAAAAAGAATAATATCATTATTGATTCTTGATGATAATGTAACTAATAAGGATAGTGCAAAGTGAAAATCCTCTATCTTCCTATTCCGAAAGGATAAGTCGATAGTAGAGACTTCTAAAAATTAGTTCTTGCAACTAGTTACTCTCAACTACCTATAGGATCAGACATTAACGATAAAATCGAATTTTATCTGCTATATTAGCAATAGGATCTGAAGCTACACAAGTTGTCTCCAAAAGACATGGAGTACAAATGGAGACTTTGACATTCCTTTAACCTTATTTGCGCTATCAAGGCGACACCCGGATTTGAACTGGGGATCGAGGATTTGCAGTCCCCTGCCTTACCACTTGGCTATGCCGCCATCCCTAGATCTAGTTTGAACTAAGGGAAAGTCTATTTTTCTTTTTCCATCGGATATGTTATGCAGGGTATTTCACTTCACGTATCCTTCTTTATCACTCGGATATGTCGTATAACCAATTTAGAGCCCCCAGGTAGGGGGGATTTCCACTTTTCCAATAGGAAATAGGTTAGGGATTTAGAGTCCCTATCGGTTCCTCCAGGGATTTCGAGAGATTTTGAGTCCCCCATTGCAATTACAATTATAATACACTAAATCCACATTTGTCTACTCCCCATCATATATTTAAGAAAGATTTAAAAAGGACTTCTTCTTTTTGTTCTATTTTTGGGATAGAGTGAACAAAAAAATACATTGATAGATTTCGGTCTTTGATAGATTGATCTTATTTTGACATAATATGAACGAAAAGGGTAGGCTTGGTAAAAAAAAAAAGAGCCGAGCGGGAGAGCCGAATGAATCGAAAGGTTCGTGTTCGGTTTGGGAAGAGATTCTAAATTCGTTTAACTTATGAATAGATAATCTACTTTCATTAAGTAATCTATTAGATAATCGTAAACAGAAAATATTGAGTACTATTCAGAATTCTGAAGAACTATGTAAAGGAGCTGCTAATCAGCTTGAGCAAGCCCGAGCTCGCTTACGGGAAATAGAAATGCGAGCGCGCGAAATTCGCGTAAATGGATACTCTCAAATACAACAAGAAAAAGACTATCTTATCAATGTTGCTTCTGTTAATTTGAAACAATTAGAAAATTCAAAGAATGAGACCGTTCACTTTGAACAACAAAGAGTAATTGAACAGGTTCAACAACAAATTTCTCGCCAAGCTGTACAAAGAGCTCTACGAACTCTGAATAGTCGTTTGAATAATGAGTTACATTTACGTACGATCGAACATAATATCGACCTGCTCCTAGCCATGAAAAACATAACTGATTAACATTATATATATATTGATATATTAATACTACTTATATATTATATATAATATAGTAGGTCTTATTTTTCAAAAGAGAATTAACTAGTGTTAATGGTAACTATTCGACCCGATGAAATCAGTAGTATGATACGTAAACAGATTGAACAATATAATAACGAGGCTCAAGTTGTGAATATTGGCACTGTACTTCAAGTAGGAGATGGCATTGCTCGTATTCATGGTCTTGATAAAGTAATGGCAGGGGAATTAGTAGAATTTGTAGATGGCACAGTAGGTATTGCCCTAAATCTAGAATCAGATAATGTTGGAGCTGTATTAATGGGTGATGGCTTGATGATACAAGAGGGCAGTTCCGTGAGAGCAACAGGAAAAATTGCTCAGATACCAGTAAGTGATGCTTATTTGGGTCGAGTTGTAAATGCGCTAGCTCGACCTATTGATGGTAAGGGGAAGATTTCATCTTCCGAATCTCGATTGATCGAATCCGCCGCCCCAGGTATTATTTCAAGACGTTCTGTATATGAACCTCTTCAAACGGGTCTTATTGCTATTGATTCTATGATCCCTATAGGACGCGGTCAGCGAGAATTGATTATTGGAGATAGACAGACCGGTAAGACGGCAGTAGCTACAGATACGATTATAAATCAAAAAAATCAGAATGTAATATGTGTTTATGTCGCTATTGGTCAAAAAGCTTCTTCCGTAGCTCAGGTAGTTAATACGTTCCAAGAACGTGGCGCAATGGAGTATACCATTGTGGTAGCGGAAACTGCGGATTCTCCTGCTACATTACAATATCTTGCTCCTTATACAGGAGCAGCTTTAGCCGAATACTTTATGTATAAAGAACAGCATACATCAATCATTTATGATGATCTTTCCAAACAAGCACAAGCTTATCGACAAATGTCTCTTCTATTAAGAAGACCACCTGGCCGGGAAGCTTATCCAGGAGATGTTTTTTATTTACATTCTCGTTTATTGGAAAGAGCAGCTAAATTAAATTCTCAGTTAGGTGGAGGGAGTTTAACTGCTTTACCAATAGTGGAGACTCAAGCTGGAGATGTCTCAGCTTATATTCCCACTAACGTAATTTCTATTACCGACGGACAAATCTTCTTATCAGCTGATCTCTTCAATGCAGGAATTCAACCTGCCATTAATGTTGGTCTTTCCGTATCCAGAGTAGGATCCGCAGCTCAGATGAAAGCCATGAAACAAGTAGCTGGAAAATTAAAATTAGAGTTAGCTCAACTTGCAGAGTTAGAAGCTTTTGCACAATTTGCTTCTGATCTTGATAAAACTACGCAAGACCAATTGGCAAGAGGTCAACGATTACGCTTTGAACCTCAAAGAAATTTTGGAAGCTCATAAAGGTCCATTTACAGGAGAAGGGCATAGAGGTCTTTACGAAATCTTAACTACTTCATGGCATGCTCAATTAGCTATGAACCTAGCTATGTTAGGGTCTTTGACTATTGTCGTAGCTCACCATATGTATTCTATGCCTCCCTATCCATATCTAGCTACTGACTATGGTAAGGGACTATGATCCGACTACTCAATACAACAATCTTTTAGACCGTGTTCTGAGACATCGTGATGCAATTGTATCACACCTCAACTGGGCATGTATTTTCTTAGGCTTCCATAGTTTTGGTCTATATATTCATAAGGATACTATGAGTGCTTTAGGACGTCCTAAAGATATGTTTTCAGATACTGCTATACAATTACAACCTATCTTTGCTCAATGGATACAAAACACTCATGCTTTAGCACCCAGTTTGACAGCTCCTGATGCAACAACAAGCACCAGCTTAACCTGGGGAGGTGGTGATTTGGTAGCAGTAGGTGCCAAAGTAGCTTTGTTACCTATTCCATTAGGAACTGCTGATTTTTTAGTACACCATATTCATGCATTTACTATCCATGTGACTGTATTAATATTACTTAAAGGTGTTGTATTTGCTCGCAGTTCTCGTTTAATACCCGATAAAGTCAATCTTGGTTTTCGTTTTCCTTGCGATGGGCCTGGTAGAGGAGGAACATGTCAAGTATCTGCCTGGGATCATGTCTTCCTAGGGTTATTCTGGATGTACAATGCAATTTCGGTAGTAATATTCCATTTTAGCTGGAAAATGCAGTCCAATGTTTGGGGTAGTATAAGTGATCAGGGAGTGGTAACTCATATTACAGGAGGAAACTTTGCACAGAGTTCCATTACAATTAACGGGTGGCTCCGTGACTTTCTATGGGCACAAGCTTCTCAAGTAATCCAATCTTACGGTTCTTCATTATCTGCATATGGTCTTTTATTCTTAGGTGCTCATTTCGTTTGGGCATTTAGTTTAATGTTGCTATTTAGTGGCCGTGGATATTGGCAAGAACTTATTGAATCTATTGTTTGGGCCCATAATAAATTGAAAGTTGCTCCTGCTATCCAGCCCAGAGCCTTGAGTATTGTCCAAGGACGTGCTGTAGGACTAGCTCATTACCTTCTGGGTGGAATCGCCACAACATGGGCGTTCTTCCTAGCAAGAATTATTGCAGTAGGATAATGGCTAGGAGGATTTGAAAAGCATTATGGCAACAAGATTTCCAAAGTTCAGCCAAGGCTTGGCCCAGGACCCAACTACTCGTCGTATTTGGTTTGGTATTGCTACTGCACATGACTTTGAGAGTCATGATGATATTACCGAGGAACGCCTTTATCAAAAGAATTTTGCTTCTCACTTTGGTCAGTTAGCGATAATCTTTCTGTGGACCTCGTATTTGTTTACGTAACCTTAGGCAATTTGAAACATGGTCCACGAACCCTACATATACAGACCTATTGCTCCATTGAATTTGGGATGCCATTTTGGTCAATCAATAAATTCAATTTATGAAGTAAATTAGACGATTGATGAGAATCATGGATTAACGCTTGGTCAAGTAAATATTTATCCAATAATATATTGACTTGTGACTTTATGAGTGAGATAGTTTCTTTCTCTGAGTACACAGCTCTTATTTCAGCAATATACAAAGAAAGCGGATTGTTATGAATGGGAACTAAATTGGGAACTAAATTTAATAATTGTCCATATGTTATATTCTTATTTTTGATATGAATCCTTTATATGTAAGAAGCTAATCTTTTTTTATAATTGAAACGAGGACGGTGTAAATAATCTAAAAATTCAAGTGTATTTGCTTTGCAAAAAGAAGCTCTCAATGAATTTTGATTAGATAGTTTTAAGGGATTTAACCAATTATCGAATATTGCCGAAAGACTAGATAATTCCATGTAGCTTTTTCCATTATCGAATACGTCAATAATCAATTCATTTATCGGTTTATTCTTATCCAAACCTGATCGTACTAGTGTTTTTTGATTCATTCTCGGGGATTCAAGATTAGGAATTGATTTTTTTTCTCTTTGCGGATTGACCATCTCGTCCCAGATAATCTTATAAAATTGAATCTTGTCCGAGATAACCTTATAAATTTGATTCTCAAAAATTTTATTGGGATTTCCAAACCAACCCCGATGTTGAGTAGTCCATAACTCAATTGGATTGAACACTCTATTTTTGAAATTGTTTTGTTTGGAAATGGACAAAAGATATTCTAATCTTTGTTGAAAGTATTCGATCTGAATGGACAATACAAAAGTATTATTCTTTTTCTTGTCAAAAGTTCGATGAATAGAGCGATTCAACCTTTTTTTCTGACATATTCTCCAACTTGATGAATGCTGGGTAATTGCATCTTGCGTTACAGTATTCAATTTTATCCAATTTGTTCGAATTGGATCTTTTAAATTGCGACTCGATAGTTTACCCTATTGAAATGCAAGGGAAATGCATGCATTTTCATACTATGAAAAAGAAAGGAAAATTGAAGTAATAAATTGGACTTATCAATGTTATTACTATTACTTGGATCTCACGGAGCCTAATTCGGATTCGATCATAGAAATAACTCTCTTGGAACACAACAAAGTGCTCGCCTTTTACCCAGGTTCTAAACTTCCTATTTTTGGAAGGAAAATTGGGACAGAGACACATTTCGTGATGAATCTTTATATGGCAGATTCTAAAATTGATCTGCACGGCCTAACCAATAGTTCAAGTCACACACTCCCATAATCCATTTTCTCCATCTGAGATGAGTATCTACTTCAATTCTTTGTATTAAATAAAGAATACTTCAAAATTGAAAGGAGAAATCCGAGAAACATGCTTTCTTATTTCCCTATTTTCAATAAGAAATATTCGCGGCAATGATATATCGTAAAATAATAGGTTTTGAATACTGATTCAAAATGTATATTTCCTTTCTATAAAGGACCTAAAATACCTTGCTTGCGGATCATTAGAAAGTGCATTAACATAAATACAGCAGTAAGAAGGGGTAATATGAAAGTGTGTAAACTATAAAAACGAGTCAAGGTAGATTGACCCACACTAACACTTCCATGTAATAACTCTGCAAAGGAGTTCTATTAGCGGAATGGCCTCAAATTAGGTCCCTGGTGCCCAATAGCCAATTTTGATCGAGGCAAGAATAGCGGTTACTTAGAAAGATCTGATTATCTGACTAAATTACACGTGGCAAGTTAATTCGCGAGATTTTTTGAATCCACCTATTAAATAAACACGAAATACATGTAAGATCATCATTAAAACCATCATACTTGTTTACCACCGATGGACCAATCGGATTAGCCAACCAAAGTTCACTTTAGTCATTATGTATTGAATAGAGGTGAAAGCTTCTAGAACGGTGGGATGATAGTAAAAGAGTGTATAAAGTAGTATGCTTGTACCAAAAAGAAGTGGAGTGTGATTTCACAAGACAAATAAAATATATTCACATGAGGAGGTATTTGCTAGTGATATCATCCTGTCGCGAGGCGGCTCTTGAACCAATGTTATACTTTATTGAGATAGGTAAGCTCCAAATTTCTCAAAGGCAAGGCATGAAAATTTCCTTTCATCTGACTTAATAAGAACACCAAATACTTTTTGATATTTGGTTTATGCATCTAAAATTCATATCTTTGTATGAAGAAGGATTCACAATAATCCATGATTTCCTTAGACTTATTTGCTCTTAGGAAAGCTGATGCTAAGGCATCTCAGTTTCCCTTTGGGGTTGATCCCATCAAAGTATCCTACCTAGTTGGATCAGTGATAGATTTTAAGGTTTTGCTGTAAACCCAATTGGGTATTTCCAATTACGTAAATTAATAATTCAAACCGCACTCAAAGGTAGGGCATTTCCCATTGATATGGGAGCTCTTGGACCGGAAAGAATAGTATCTCCAATCATAATCCCTCTCGGATGCAAAATATATGTCTTTTCACCATCTCTGTAGTGCACAAGACAGATATATGCACTTCTATTAGGGTCGCTTTCTATTGTTACAATTTTTCCCAATATGTTTTTCTCACTACGTCGAAAATCAATTTGACGATATAGACGCTTGTGACCTCCTCCTCTATGTCGTATGGTAATAATTCCACTGTTATTACGACCTTTGCCACAACAATGCTGGCCGGAAGTCAATTTCTTTTGTGGATGAGATTGAACTTTTCCATCAAAACTTGATAGAGATTTATCACGTGTGCCCGGAGTAAAAGTGCTGTACGAACGGGTGGTCATGTTATTATTTATTGAAATTAAATAAGTTTTATTTTGAAGGAAAAAGTGGAATAGAATAACCTGGTTTTAGTGTAATAATCATACGTTTATAATGCATTCTATGTTTCATTACTTGTTTTATATTTCCTCTTTTTTCTTTCTTTTGCGGAGGTCGATAACTATTGACTCCTATTACTTTAACATTGAAGAAAAGTTCAATCCAATTTTTTTTCTTTGTTTTATTCGATCCCGAATCGACATTTAAAATATATTGATTTTTTTCAAATAGACTAACACTTTTTTCTGTAAGTACTAAATCTAGATATTGAACTTCATACATAAATATTTCTCCTTTACTATCATTTACATTTACAAGTAAAATACAAATGTCTATATCCACCTTTATTATAGTTAAATAAATAGAATTAAACTATATTTATATGTGATACAATAGGACTACACAGGAAATCATGTTTTTAACATTTTCTGATTTGGGTAACCGTCTTCTATTGAATTGAAAAAGAAAAAATGTTCGATCATACATCTATTAGATCAATTAATGTCAATTGTCTCATAATAAAAATGTATTGATATGTCTTATATCTATAAGACATAGATCGATATGAATATTTCAATATTCTATCCTTTTGATCCACTTTCTCTTCACTTTCTCTTCCACTATTGGGTTCTTAGCTTCGATGAGGATTTTGATGACTTCTTGGATCTTTATGATGTGGTTGTTCCTATTAAAAATTGCTCTCTCACCCAAACTACTAGTGCCATATCCAAACCAAACATTTCTGCCAAAAGGAAAAAGGGGTGCAAATTTGAAGTTGAGAAGCTTTGTATCGAAGGAAAAGATGTTGTGGATGAGGGAACACAATGGAAAATGGATATACTCCTCACCAGGAGTATGAGGAAAGGGAAGGCCAAAAAGGCCACTTGAGATGTGCCTACGAGTTGTGGGATTTGATCTAGGATTTGTTCTGTAGAAAATTTATCTTCAGGTTATTTTAAGCATCAAGATATTGTTGGTTATTTTAGGTTGGCTTTAGGTGTCATTATTATCTCTGTCTTAATATGTGCTCCCCATTTGTGGGTTATAAGCAGTCGTATTATTTTTGTTGATCAATTTTTTTGGTGTTGTCCCTTAGAAGCTATTTAACTATAAAAAAATGATGAACAACCAAGACAAAGACATAGTTAAACACGTTTATAATCAACCAAATATCATAAAAATGTGGTGATTGAGAGTTAAAATTAAGGAAACATTTATATTTGATAATGGTACTGACTAAACATCATTAAAAATAGAAATTAAGGAGGGAAGAAATACCATGTTATTAGAGGTTGCATTAGAGAATATCTTATGAAGAGTAGAGATGTATGAAGGAGCATTGATTAACAATGAATATACTTGGAAGCAATGAATATCAATAGTAGGCTGACCCTTATATGTATTACTCCTTGTTAATGAACATCAACTCTATGAAGTGAAGAGATCCATATGTGTTAGTTAAAAGTGCACCTCCATATAAATAGGGATGTGTCCCTTGGTAAATTCATATCATTTTGTAAGAGACACTCCCCTTCCAAAATAAGTGTGATGGGGTATTTAAGCAAGGAAAATTGGAGATAGATTTAGCAAGTTATTCAATGTAAAAATCATACAAGCATCCTTAGAATTGAGCATATATTAAAAGTATATATGCAGATTTATGAAAGGAGTAAAGGCAGTTTTGAGTATGTGTGAAGTGATTTTATTTGAAGAACATCAATGAACATTTAAGTAGCAATGGTAGTATGCAAGAAAAATAATATCAGCTAATTTAAGAGAAGATCTATAAGAAGACATAATGTAGATTTACAAGAATATTTTGAGCAAACACTAAGATTTGAAAACATGTAAAATCAGACATATCTATATCAATTTTTTGAGTATAGTAGCAGAAATGTGAGAAGAGGAATGTGTAGATTTGGAAAGGAGCAAAGTAAAATTTGAGAAGTGAGAGCTATCTGAAGATTAAATAAGAATTTGAAGGAAGAAAGTGTGTGGAGTAAACAATATATCAAAAATTTAATGTAATATAATTTTGAATTTGAGAAGAAATAAATAAAATGTATCTAATGTGAAGAGTAGATTGAAAGAAAGTAAAGGGTAGAAATACGAAGTGTAACTCATATTTATTTTGAGCATATATGCAACCCATGTATGAATGATAAATGCAAATATATATGATGACTATTTGTGAAGATTAGAAGCAAAAACCTATGTGAAAATATTAGCATGATAATAATAAGTTTTTATGAAATGAATTAGTACATGATTAGATCGGATTTATGAAAGAGAAGTGTGTATGATTTATAGTAGATTTGTGAAGGAGTGGAAGTATATGAGTATGGGATCGATTTTTTAAAGGAAAGACTTAAATCATATAGAATTAGAGGTAGTGGTCAAATTTGTGATTGGATCAAAATTGTGCTTGGATTAGATTTGAGATTGGATCATAATTGTGTTTGGATCAGGATATTGTAAGAGTTGTGATAAAATTTAGAAGGATAGTATCTAGGTTGGAGCTTAGTTTGTGTGGGAGTTGGAGCCTATCAAATAGAGGTTGGAGCCTCTTGCTAGATTGGAGCTTACTTTGTGTAGGGATTGAAGCCTATATTTTTGTCAAGTGGAGATTGGAGTCTCTTGTAGGTTGGAGCCTAAAAGCAGAAGAATATTAATCTATAATATATAAGCAATATTTTGTTGTGGTTTTTCCCAAAAGGGTTTCCACATAAATCATGTGTTCTATGTTCTCAATTGCTAGATATCGCATATGTGCGGTTGATGTGATTGATTAAATTTGGAAAATTAAAAGTTTGTATTATACTAATTTCCCCCCCTCTTAGTATGAATGTGTGCTCATTTTATAATAGCTCACTTCATAATTAATTATGGGAATGATAGTTAAGACTAAATCTTTCCTTTAAGAGGTGTGTGGTGTTCTAACCACTCTTTTCTCATTATATAAACATGTGTATACACATTTTTATCACAAGAATATAAGATGTTCCTACATAATGTTTAATGACAAGAAAGCCTTCAAATTTATTTAATCTAATTGTCAAGTAGTATCTTAATCATAGCTTGCCCCACTTAATCATTTGTGTGTCTTTCAAAGTTTATATAATAGTGTGTAATATCCATAGTTAGTAAGCCTATTTGACTGTTGTTCAAACTTTGCACGATTATAATAGTTTTTTTTCCACCTATATTTTTTACTCAAGTCTAACATATAGGTTACAATGCAAGCCTATATCCTATAAGTATTAGGATCATTTTCACATGTTTAACTTAGAAAATACAACATTTAAATGAGTTTGAATATTTTTAGGATAGACATGGGGACATGTCAAACTTTACAGGGGGAGAATCAACCTCTAAATATATTTTTATATTTATGTTTGAATAGATCATCATTTTTGAATAAAATTAAAAATTAAAAATATTTTAGTTACTTAAACAAGAAAAATATTATAACGATTATTTTTATGAAGTGCTCTATGAGTGGTCATAATTTATTGTTCATGGAAAATTTGCTAAAATGCTAAATGAGATCTTTTTTTGCATCATCTTTATTTATTGTACTGTGTTATTGGACCCAATCAACCCAATGATCTTGTACATATGCTTTATTGTATAGGACTGAGATTTTTAAATTCACATATCATTATTGATTAATTATGAATCTTTGAGGTTATTTGTGACCAAGTTAGATTTAATAAACACCTTGAAAATAATAATAAACCAATTTACTAGTAATAAACTAATTTATATTGTAGACTTGCCTCAATACTCTATTTCAACAACTAGATGAAATGGTATGAATTTTTTTTAAAACTTGTGTATTTATTTCCATTCAATTGTATTTGGTATATGAAAAGAGGATGTTCATGTAGTTCAAAATGTATGATTATCATCTTGGAATAATTTTGAGTATATAGATTATATGGTACACAATGATGAGTGCTTGCATAGTATGGGACATGTATGTCATTTACTAGGTAAGTATTATGCCCAAATTTCATATTAAAGTTATGTGCAAAACATAAGAACGTCTATACTAAAGAAAAGGGGTTAAATGGGTGAGAAATGATAAAGTTAAAAGATATGAGATTAAAATAGCATTAACTCTTCAATAGTAAGTTCATGATATATATATATATATGTATACAAATATATGTATATAAATATATGTATACATATATTCCCTTGTGGGTTAGTGGAGTTGGTCTAAGTCTTGGGTTTGCTCCCCAAGGTCTTGGGTTCGACTCCTTGGCCCGTGAATTACCCCACCATGCACACTTGGGGCATGTTCTGGTTACTACGCGGCCCTAGGGGACTAGTCTCACCTCAAAGCTCACCCTGTAAAGGGAACCTGTTGGGTTAGAGTTGCTGAGTTTACCCCATGCATAACATATATATATACACACACACACACATATATATACATACATATTTGTATATATGTGTGTGTGTGTGACCAGGAAAAAATAATGTTCTAGAAACAAGCAGCAATAAGAAATATGCAAGAAATAATAAAAACACCTAACACCTCAAGATTAGCCTAGTTAGATTCAAAACAACATAAAAGGTAACAAGAAAATTTTGATTATACCTTGTCTTGAATCTGTCCTTTGGTTGGCCCTTGATGGTTGATTTTGTGTATGCTCCTTGGATGGCAAAAGATGTTGATATGAGATGCAAAATGGATGAGAAATGGATGAGAAGTGGATGAAAATGGATGCAAGTGCAATGATGAGAGAAAAATGCAAAAATAAGCTAAGTGTGGCTCAAGTGACAAATTTGCAAGACTTTGACTATGGAATGCAAAAGTTACTAAATGAGAGAAAAGAGGGGGTTATTTATAGAGGAAGTTGAATTCTCTAGAGAATTCAACGGTTGAGATTCATCCAACAAGGTCAAGATGAAGGGATATGGTGAATTGAGGACTCACAAACCCTCACATCTTGACATGTGGAATGTGCGATGGCTTAGGGATGGTGATGTATAAAAGAGGTGGAAGGAGGTTACATGAGGTGTAAGAAGGACAAGTACTTTGAAAGTACCTTGGGGGATGAGATGATTTCCTCAAAAAAGAACTTCTTGTTTCCAAGTGGGAATGAAAGTGACTTTTGTGGAATTTTAGAATTCCTCAAAAATCTCCATGGGAAAAGGGAAAGTGATTGGAGAAATAAATGTGAATTAAAAATTCACATACTTGCAAGAATCTCATAGACAAGACAAGGTTCCAAAAAGGGAAGCATTTGTCTCCACGTGACTTGATGTGACAAGTCAAAAGATTCTAGAAGATGCATGGTAAGAGAAGATTCTAGGAGGAATAAATACCAAGAAAGAGGGTCAATACCAAGAAAGACAAATGAAAAGGTTGACTAAAAAGGCATGCTAAGTGTAGCTAATGACTTTGATTAAGGCTGTGCAAACACATGATTATGAGGATTGATTAAAGATTAGAAGCAAGTGGAAAATGTTGGAGGATGTGACACATCCTAGTTAAAAATTAATTAAATTAATTATTATTAGAAGAGGGTTAGGTGGCTAATAGGGATTAAAGACCAAATTGCAAAAATTGGAGAATGTGACACATCCTAATCAAGGAGTAAGCATGTGCACATCCTAATCATAAATTAATTAAATTAATCATGATTAGAAGAGGGTTATGGAGGATGTGACAATGAGAGAGAAAAAGAAGAATTAAAAATTAGCTTAAATTCAAAGAGGTCTCATGACTAAATTAAATAAAGTGATGTATTTATTTAATTTAGAAATGAAAGAAGTAAAAGGTAAAAGTATTTAATTATTGAATTAAATACTTTACGAACCTTATACAAACGATGAAATATTAATTAAATGAATGATTTAATTACTATTGGTGAAGAGGATGAAATAGGTGAGTAAAGGGATGAGTAAGGAGACAAGTTTGACCATATGAAAGTGGTCAAATTTGGATGTCTACATTTTCCCCTCTTTGGAATGTTGTTAGGATAATAGCATTTTGAAGAAAATAAAATGCAAATGACTTTATAGAGGAAGTGACTAGAAAAGAGGTGCCTTAGCGTGGGAGAGGTTGTGTGAGTTTCCCAAATGGATGGAAATGGAAGGGGATGCCCTAGTCTCGCAAGAGAAGGTTCATGACGAAGGAATGGAAGAGAATGGTAGGGTATGCCCCATCGAGAAGGTGGATGGGGAAGGAAAAGCGGTCCCAGGAAACTTCTCAGAAGTATGGAGTGGTATATGTCATTGGAAAGAACACAAAAAATTGAGAAGATTGGCATTTGAACAGAGTCAAACAGGTACACAATTTGCAAATGGAGGCTCTGGGAAGATAGAGGGTGAATGAATTAGTTGGAGGAAGAATTTTTTAAATAAAGGGTAAAAAATACCTTTCATTTAAAAAGGTAAAAGGAGGGAAAATTATATAAGGTAATTTTAGGATTTACCTCTCCTCATTTGAACAGTTGTTAGTTTAGGAAGAGAGGGAGAGGACCAGAGGGCACGATGTTAGACAACTACAACACTGACATTATCCACCGGGTGGACGAAGTGTGGTGGTTCTTCAGTGAGTGCATCATTCCACGCTAGGTTAGCCCCAAACCCAACTATGTGATTTTTTCCATTTTGTTTGAGTTTAAGAAAATTCAAAAATATGGGTTTTGGCTAGGAGGAAAAAAGGCTAGACTAGGAGGGAGAACTAACATTTAAAAAGAGGGTGAGGAGTCACATCTGCGAGGAGTAGGATACATAAAAAGGAGTGGGTAGAAAACTTCCCTTGCATAGAGGCGAGGTCGCCCATACAATTAGTCTGCCCTTACCACGAATTAATGAGCTACTTTGAGACCCTAGTCGTTACGCATACTTAGGCGGTTTCTTATTACCGCGAGAGGCGAGTTTTCCACGTCCAAGACTGGGAGTAGGGCCGACAAGGGGAAAAGAGGAAAAGAGAAAAAGATAGGTAAGGGGATCAAATTTGGGGAAGAGGAAAAAAGAAAGAAGATGGGAGAGAAATATTGTTAGAGTTGGTATGTCATGGATGCAAGATTTTGTCGATTACCCGGATGTCAGTGAACACGGTACTAAGGACATGTATGGTGGCCGTAGCCGCGAGATCATCAGGTGCTGGCGGGCGAGGATTGGCTTGCACATGCTATCATATCTGATGATTAAGGCCCATAGGGCCATGTTGACAGTGTTGATAGAGCGTTGGGACTCAACCACGTCAACATTTCATCTACTGACAAGGGAGATGATGGTGACTTTAGAGGATGTTTGGAGGATTCTAAAGCTCCCCATAGTGGGGCTTCTGATCATCAAGGACACGGTAGAGGGGAAGGCATTGGATGAGTCTGTGCAGAGCATGTTTGGTGGAGATGAGCTACCGATTTAGTGGTAGTAGTTGGATGTGGATAGGTGTCTTTCCTATAGGGTACCAACATTACCACTATATCTAGCAGGGTTGATTAGTGAGATCCTATTATCGGATAGGAGCAGTCGTTTCCTGCCTCTAAGGTTTGTGGGGGTGATT
>VDFB02274714.1:38781533-38910617 GCA_007258455.2 Sequoia sempervirens
TAGTCATTGTTCCAAAAATTATTTTAGGCTATCATGATCTATCTTAACCTTGAAATGTCTACCCAATAGATAAGGTCGCCATTGTTTCATTGCATGGAGTATTGCTAGCATTTCCTTCTCATAAATAGGTTTTAGTTGATTCTTGCCTTTTAATTAACGATTCTCAAAAGCAATTGGTCGACCTTCTTGCATGAGCACTGCTCCTATCCCATTTCCAGAAGCCTCACATTCCACAATGAATTCCTTGGTGAAGTCAGGAGTGGAAAGTACTAGAGTTGTACACATAGCCTCCTTCAATCTCTCAAATGTTGTATTAGCAAACTCATTCCAATGAAAAGAATCCTTCTTCAATAGAGTGGTGAGAGGTGCTGCTATACTACCATAATTCTTCACAAATCTTCTATAGTACCCTATCAATCCCAAGAATCCTCTCAGTTTCTTAATGGTTTTTGGAATAGGCCATTCCATGATAGCCTTAATTTTGTTAGGGTCCACCTTTACTCCTTCATGTAAAACTATGTGTCCCAAATGCTCCACCTCTGTAAGACCAAAATCACACTTGGATGGCTTAGCATAGAGTTTATGATCTTCAATAATTATTTGTAAATGCTTGGTCACATGTTGCAAATGTTCATCCCAAATCTTGCTATAAATCAATATATCATCAAAGAATGCCTTCTAAAACTTTCTCAAGACTTCCTTAAAATGGAATTCATCAAACTTTGGAATGTAGATGAATTGTTGGTAAAGACCAAATGGCATCACCAAAATTCATAATAATGACCCTCATGAGTCAAATGCTGTCTTACAAATATCTTCCTCCTTAATGCGAGATTTGGTGATATTAACCCGGATCAAGTGATAACCAAATCTAAGATCTAACTTGGTAAAAAACATAGCTCCATTTAATTCATTTAGCAAATCATCAATGACTGGAATTGGAAACTTATCTTTAATGGTGTACATGTTGAGCACTCTATAATCTAGACACATGCACCAAGTATCATCCTTCTTATGTACCATCACCACAGGCGAGGAGTAAGCAATTTGGCTATGCCTGATGATTCCCGCCTCTAGCATCTCTTCAACAATCTTTTCTATCTCACTCTTTTGTATGTGTGGATACTTGTAAGGCCTGATGTTCATGGTTGGCTCCCTGGGACTAACTGTATGGCATGATCATGATCCTCTTAGGAGGAATTCCTTTAGGCATATCTCCAAGAACAACTGAGTGACGATCAATTATAGCTTGCAAATCTGGATGAGTAGGAGTATTAGATTGAGAGACTTCTAATGAACATAGTTGGGCCACAAATCCATCCACTCCTTTCTTAAGCAACTTTTGCATTTGATGAGAGCTTACCATTTGTGGAGATTTTTCCTTCAACCCCCTTAGCTCTACTAGCCTTCCTTCTGATTGAAATCTCATGAATAGTTCTTGGAAGTTCATCTCAATCGTTCCTAATGGTAAGCCATTGTATCCCAAAACAATATCTCGCACCCATGGATATCGCATACATTGGGGTACAAGTTGATAATCTCCCATGGATAATTTAATGCTATGACACTTCCCTGAACAACTAAGCGTACCACCATCTACAATCAAAACCAAAACTCTGGAGTTGGATATATGAAACAATTTAGACAGTAGCTAACTTTTTGTTGATGAAATTATGAGTACTACCGAGTTGATCAACACCGTTACCTTCTACTTCTTTAGGAACCCCACCACCTTGAGAGTTTGTGGAGCACTGAAACCTAAGAGTGCATGACAAGAAATGATTGGTTGAGAATCATGTGATTCCTCATTTGACTCCCTTTCATCTTCTAGTATGGGTTCCTCCTCTTCTTCCTCATTGGGACCTTCAATATAGAACAATTTTTTCACTACATTTATGTCCTCGACTGTATTTGCTATCACAATTGAAACACAAGCCTTTTGCTCTTTTCTCCTCAATTTTTTGTGGAGTCAACTTATTAGGTTGTGTTGAATATCCTTTCTCTCTTGTCACATTAGCCCCTTGCTTCTTAGGAATCAAATACTTCTCCTCTACCCTGTGTGCTAAGATAAAAGACTCATTTATGGAACTAGGGCTAAACATGCATACCTCATGTTGAATGTGATCCTTGAGACCACCCAATAATAAGTCATTCAAGTTTTCCTTCATAATTGTATCCACTCTTAAGGATAGATTTTGGAATTGCTGAATATAATCCTTAACCGATCCTGTTTGTTGAAGTTTAGCTAGCTAGCTGAAGAAGTTATCTGTGACGTTATTGCTATATTGTGCTTGGAGTTCCTCTATAAAAATTGACCATGAGACGTTGAGCCCCTTTTTCCTTCGATGAGTACAAAGCCAACGATACCAAATGAATTGATCTGGTTCTAGATATAGGGAAGCCATCGTGACCTTTTGTCTATTTGGGATGTGGTGTACTTCAAAAAAATTCTCCATTTGGTTTATCCATGTTAGAGGATCCTTACCATCGAACTTGCGCATATCTACCTTAGGAAATAAATTCCTAGATCCCATAGGAGTACTAAAGCTTGTGTCAGTGGTAGCTGACCTAGAATTTACACCTTGGGTGCTTGAGAACTCCTTTCTTGGTTCAGCCATGTAGGTGCTTAACATGTTTCTTAGGTCACACATATCCATCTTAATTGAGGAAATGTCTTCCTTTACCTTATTTATTTCCTCATTATGATTAATATCCTCAATTGTTTCACCATCCTTATCAGGAGTCTTCCCCGGAGTGACAACATTCTTTTTACCCCTTGTTGCAGGCCCCGTCATGATGGAAACCACTAATGTTGAAATAAATCACACAAATGAAACTTAAATTCTCTAAAAAAATTATTTTAATCTTCTTTGGTATGTCTTCAAAAACCCAATAAAAATTAGACTCCAATTCAACAAGATGTACGAGATATGTAGATTCCAAAAAAATAGTGTAGAAACCCTAATTCTGCAATAATTCACTTAATTATGCTCCAATTCTTCTAAAATATGGACTGTAGCTTCTTTAATATGTTCTTCAAAAACCCTTTGAAAATCAGAAAAAAATTCGTGAAAATCTGAAAGATATGCTCTTCCCAAAATCGCCTCCAAAATTGAGAAAAACCTTGCCTCTATGGTGCCAAGATCATACTCTAATACCACTTGTTATGAAATAACTTGCACAATAGAAGAATATGATATGAAATATGCTGCAAATAATTGATAATAACTGAGAATAACAAGCCACTTCGAGGGGGAAAACCTCCAAATATCTCTAATGAGAACACACTTCACAACTTGATGATGAAATAAGACTCACAACCTCCTATATATACCTATTTATGCCTAGGATATCACCTAGGCTGACTTAGACACACCTATATAAGTCTTAGGCCAACCTACAAAACTAAATAACAATATACTAATGATAATATGACTTAATAGAGAATTAAGATAGCCACAAGCCGACTATTCATAACCCAATGTACAATAATATTAAGGGCGTAGCAGAAAAGGTAAAGTTCGCCTCTAGAGGTCAGGTACACCCTTGGAAAGGTCAGGTTTTCCCCTAAAAGAGTTCAGGTTCACCCTTGGAGGTCAAGTTCACCCCTTTGTGAAAAAACTATAAATCTTTTGTTTCCGGTCTCTAGGAGGTCAGGTTCACCTGTTTGTTGGGTTAGGTTTGCCCCTAGAGGTCAGGTACGCCCCTGGACAGGTCAGGTTCACCACTGGAGGTCAGGTACGCCCCTAGATAGGTTAGGTTCACCCCTGGAGGTCAGGTACACCCCTCTACTAGGTCAGGTTCACCCCTCTGCAACCTGCACCTGCAAACACTAAAAACATAGAACACGTGAAAGAACAAGACCTATTTGTGGGTCCCACCAGGCATGCCAAAAATGTGACCAAGTGGAAATACTATTCCAAAAATGAGCAACAACAAGAAATATGCAAGAAACAATAAAAACACCTAAAACCTCAAGATTAGCCTAGTTAGATTCAAAACAACATAAAAGGTAACAAGAAAAAGTTGATTATACCTTGTCTTGAATCGTTCCTTTGGTTGGCCCTTGATGGTTGATTTTGTGTATGCTCCTTGGGTGGCAAAAGATGTTGATATGAGATGCACGATGGATGAGAAATGGATGAGAAGTGGATGAAAATGGATGCAAGTGCAATGATGAGAGCAAAATGCAAAAATAAGCTAAGTTTGGGTCAAGTGAAAAATTTGCAAGACTTTGGCTATGGAATTCAAAAGTTACTAAATGAGAGAAAAGAGGGGGGTATTTATAGAGGAAGTTGAATTATCTAGAGAATTCAATGGTTGAGATTCATCCAACAAGGTCAAGATGAAGGGCTATGGTGAGTTGAGGACTCACAAGCCCTCACATCTTGACATGTGGAATGTGAGATGGCTTAGGTATGGTGATATGCAAATGAGGTGGAAGGAGGGTACATGAGGTGTAAGAAGGAAAAGTACTTTGAAAGTACCTTGGGGGATGATAATATTTCCTCAAAAAGGAACTTTTTGTCTCCAAGTGGGAATGAAAAGTGACTTTTGAGGAATTTTAGAATTCCTCAAAAATCTCCATGGGAAAAGGGAAAGTGGTTGGAGAAATAAATTTGAATTAAAAATTCACATACTTGCAAGAATCTCATGGACAAGACAAGGTTCCAAAAATGTAAGCCTTTGTCTCCATGTGACTTGATGTGACAAGTCAAATTATTCTAGAAGATGCATAGGAAGAGGAGATTCTAGGAGGAATAAATGTGAATTTAAAATTCACATGGGAAAGAGGGTCAATACCAAGAAAGACAAATGAAAAGGTTGACTAAAAAGGCATGTTAAATGTGGCTAATGGCTTTGATTAAGGTTGTGCAAACACATGATTAGGAGGATTAATTAAAGATTAGAGGCAAGTGGAAAATGTTGGAGGATGTGACATATCTTAATCATAAATTAATTACATTAATTATGATTAGAAGAGGGTTAGGCAGCTGAGAGGGATTAGAGACCAACAATTTTCAAGGTATACAAAATTTTCAACCAATAATTTTTGGTGACTCTGCTAGGGATCTCAAACACACATCAAACACATTCATAAGCCTCTCACTTATGTTTGAAGTCTAGTGTCTTTCGATTTCATAAAATTTCTTTGGGTTTTTGTTAGTTCTATACACTAGAAGGAATCTGTTATTACGTTCATCGTAAGAAGGGTCAAAATTCTCAAGAAATTTCTCCAGGTGAATAGGCTAAGTTTGAGTTGTCACCAATATATCCTCTCTTTCACGAACTACTAGTTTCCCCCCATCCAAGAAGAAAAATCCTATTCCAAGTGAAGTTTCACCTTTCTTTTTAAAGTCATTAATTCCTTCCATTTCTATTATGGTTGCCACTGTTGTTGTCGTCATAGCTGCTGCTACTCTTGCAGGTCCTTGGGGAGTAGCTTTTGGTCCTTTGGCTTTAACACCACCTCTTCATGCTCTTCCACAAGGTTCCCGAAAGAATCTACCTAAGTTTTATAGAGATGGTAAACAACATATAGATGAGCATGTCAAGTCCTTTTATATGGCATGTGGTGTTCTTGGAGTAGAGAATGAAGATGTTGTTGTTCACCTTTTTGTGGAAACTCTTCAAGGTATTGTTGTGGATTGGTTTTATAATCTTCCTATTGGTTTGATCATGTCTTGGGCTACACTTAAATACAAGTTCGAGGAACATTTTAAACCTATGGAAGATGAACATGCTTTGTTGGCTCAACTGACTCAGATGAAGAAAGATGTGCATGAAGGCATGCGAGAATTCATTGCCAAGTCTAAAAAGTTAGCAAATAGAATTCCCACTTCTTTTCAACCTACTCTTGAAAATATTAAATGTTTCTTCATCAATACACAACTTCCAAAAGTTAGTTTTCTGTTGAGACAAGAAACTCCAACAGATTTGGCCACCAAAATTGAAGATCATTTAATCTTAGCTGGAAAAAAAAAAAGATCCTAATTGGTCAAAGGGAAATTCTTTGACAGATGTGTCTTCATTAGGCACTACTAATTCTATGGTGAAAAAATTGGCAAACGAACTTCTTGCTTTAAAGAAGCAAGTAGCTCAAAATTCTTTTGCTGCACCTTACAAGGATATTCCAAGGCATCCATATCCTAATTTTGTTGCTAGTTATGCTATGAAAAAATAGTCCAAGCTTCCTCCTGCTTTTGAGAGGCTTGCACTTGAACCACCACGACAGAAGGCAACAGTTGGTTATTTTGAGACTGATCAAAATGAATCTTGGTATTTGATAATCAATCTAATGATTTTGTTGCTCCATACCAAGAAGAGGAAGAAACAACTGGTGACTCCACTATAAGGTATATGCACTATGATGATTTAGTACTAGCTGAAAAAGTTCATGGTCAAGCATTTTTTGTAATAACCCAATCCCAGACAAAGTTGGATCAACAAGAAGAAGTAGCAAAAACCACAAGTGATTCTCAATTTCCTGTTACTATTTCTAAAAGAGGAACACCTCTGCCAGTCCTTCCTAATGATACATCAAAAAATCAAGTGGTGAAAATACTCCTTTTGCTTGTTTAGGTAATCTGAAGTCTAGTATGCCTAGCTCTAAACCTCAAATTGATAATATTCATTAGTCCTTAGCAATTTCATTTAAAGCCTTTAATATTATTGATCATGCTAGGAAAACCAAAATTCAAACGTCTGAAGTTGAATATCTGTAAACTAATCCTGATCAATTTGATAGGTTAGTTAATTTTTTCAAAAGCAAGGATAATCGTCCTATATATGAAAGTACTCCTATTTTTGAACCCAAGAATTTTCCCAAGAATTTGGTAGTTATTCCATTTGTTGTCCCAAGAAAATTAGAACCTTTGTATATTTCATTGTTGATTAATGGTTTCCAACTGAGTAATTGTGTCCTAGATTTTGGTGCTTTTGATAATGTCATGTTTGCTAAGGTAGCTCATGCCTTAGGGCTGAATTTGACTAAAACTTCCAGTCATTATTACTCTATGGAGAATAAGCAAGTGCCTTTAATCAAGAAAATTAAAGATGCTCAGTTTGCTTTTACAGCCTTTTCTGAGAAGAAGATAAAAATGAATGTTTTAGTAGCAGATGTACATGCATCTTATGGAATGTTACTTGGTCATAACTTTTGTAAGGATGTAGGAGGTGAACTTAATATGGATATGACTGAAGCAAGGATACCTGTCAAAGGTATTGTACAAAAATTGGTACCTGAAAGAGAGACTAAGTACATAGTGGTCAAATCTAATTATCCTCATGCCAAAATTCTTTGGGAATTATTGATGAAGTTTCTAAGTTTGCTAAAGATTGGTCTTCAACTGGATCAAATTATTCTTTTCTTTCAACAAGTGAAAGTTTCACTAATGTTGGCAATGATCAAGCCTTAGAAGTAAGCTCTTCTGGTTCTAATATCATGGTTGAAGATACTTCATCTTATCTTACAAATGAGAATATTAAATCACTTCCTCAAGTGGTAGAGGTTAATTCTTTCTCTATGGAAGAAGTTCATTCTTTCTCTATGGAAGAAGTTCATTCTTCTCCTATGGAAGAAGAAAGCACCCTTTCTTTTCAAGATTCATCTATTTCAAACAAAGGTAGTTTTAGCAATTCTAGTAATACTAATAGCTCTAACGATATTTGGACTCTTGAGTTTGATGGTAGTTTTGTTGCTAATGGATCTAGAGTTGGGATTGTTCTCATTTCTCCCAAGGGAGAGATTTTCCCTTACTCTTTTAAGCTGCAATTTTCCAAAACCAACAATACAGTTGAATATGAGTCACTTTTGTTGGGGATGAATGTTGCGCTAAAAAGAGGAATCAAGCATCTTCATGCTCAAGGAGATGTAGAGTTAGTGGTTTGTCAAATAAATAATGTGCATCAGACAAGGAATGATAGACTTAAACACTATCGCAATCTTGTATGGGGAAATACTGAAAATTTTGATGCTTTCAACATCTTAGTTGTTCCGCGCGAATTTAATGATAGAGCAGTTTCTCTTGCAGTTTTAGCTACTCTTATGGTTCCACCTCTTGATTTTAATCAAGATAAGTATATTATTGAATTAGTCTGCAAACCCAGTGTACCTAACAATTGGGATCATTGGAAATTTTTTAATGATGACAAACAGATTATTAATTTTCTGCAAATTGAAGATGGTTTCAATAACTTGTATTTTGAATGAAGTAATTCTTCTTCTTCTTCTTCAAATTCAATGTCAGATACTTCATCTAAACTAGATGAAGAAATTCTTCAACTGAAGGGAAATAAAATTCCCAAAGGTTTGATTTCACTTGAAAAACTTTTTGATAAGCATGATCGCTATATCAAAAGGCAACAACAAGTCAATTCTTATTCTAATATGGGGTATGAGAAGTGCAATATTGGATCTAAAGATGGTCCCAAGATGGTAACAATTGTACTCCAGAAGAGAGAGATCAATTTATTCAACTTTTACGTCAATACAGTGATGTGTTGGCTTATTCTTATGATGATCTCAAGACTTTTCAACCTGATGAAGTTCAACATGATATTCCTTTGAAACTTGGTGCAACACCTTTCAAACAAAAGCAACATCAATATAATCCTAAAATTTCAAGTACTATCCATTCAAAAATTTAGAAAATGTTGGATGCTCAAATTATTTTTCCTATCCATCATTCAACATGGGTAGCAAATATAGTTCCAGTGTGTAAGAAGAATGGAGAGATCCGTATCTGCGTGGATTTTCGAAACCTTAATCAATTGTCACTAAAAGATAATTATCATTTTCCAATTATGGATCAGGTATTGCAAACAGTAACAGGTGCTCAAATGATGTCCATGCTGGATGGATTTTCAAGTTATAATCAAATTGAGGTAAGTGAATCAAATCAACACAAAACTACTTTTACTACTCCTTGGGGTACATTTGCATATCGCAAGATGCCCTTTGGATTAATTAATGTAGGAGTGACTTTTCAGAGAGCTATGGATCTATCTTTTCATGGTATCTTGGGAAGATATATTGTTGTATATTTAAATCTTACTGTCTTTTCCAAAGATTGTGAGAATCATCTCTTTCATTTGCAAGATGTGTTGGAAAGATGTCACAAGCATGGTATCTCTCCTAATCCTAAGAAGTCATTTTTTGGGGTAATAGAGGGGAAAATTCTTAGACATATTGTATCTGAAGAAGGGATCAAAATTGACCTAGAAAGGATTAAGTCTATACAAAATCTTCTTTTTCCAGCTAGTAAAACTATAGTCTATTCCTTCTTTGGAAAGGTTAATTTCTTGAGAAGATTTGTACCAGAATTTGTTGAGAAGACTTGCCATATAGTTGATATGATGAAAGGGAAAACTACTTTTCATTGGAGTGTTGAAGGTAGAGTTGCTTTCATTGAAATCAAGGACTCAATTGCTCACACACTAGTGCTAGTTTGTCTGGACTATACCAAAGACTTTATCGTGTATAGTTATGCCTCTGAGCATACTATGTCTGCTATTTTAATGTAGAAAAAATCATAAGGAATGGAATCTCCTATTTCTTTTATGAGTTTTCCATTGAAAGCTCATGAAATAAAATATTCTTTGGCTAAAAAGAATGATTTTGTTGTGGTAAAAGTAGTCAAGTATTTCAGATTTTATATTCTGATTTCTCATACTGTTGTTCTAGTTCCTGATACAGCAGTTAAATCTATTCTAACACAAGATTTTTGTACAAAGAGAGGCAATTGAGTGGCTAAGATCTAGGAATATGATCTTGAAATCAATCCTACCAAAAATTTTTGTGGAAGAGGTCTTTGTCAGCTTATGGCTGAAAATGATTCAAAGGAACAAGAAATGGATGTTTCAAAGGATCTTCCTATGGTATTATTTGTTAGCACGACTGATGAATGGTAATCAAATATAGCTTATTTTCTAACATATGGTGAATTTCCAACACATTTTTCATTCAAGGAAAAGAGGAATGTAAAGCTTAAGGCAACAAAGTATGTTCTTTAGGGCACCGGTTTGTACAAACATGATATTGATGGTACTTTTCTCTATTGTGTTGATAAGGCACAACAACTTAAATTATTAGAATCTTTTCATAATCTAGCATGCGGTGGGCATTTTTCTGCTCCAATAACTTACCACAAGATTTTGAGAGCCAAGTATTATTGGCCTACACTTTTTCAAGATATTTTCAAATGGGTGTGCAAGTGTACACATATTCAACAGTTTGTAGGCAAGCAAAAATTCGTAGCACTACCTCTAAAGCCAGTGGTGATTGAAGAACCCTTCCAACAATGGGGAGATAATTTTATTGGTGTTATTAAACCTTCTTCTAGTGCAGGTCACACCTATGTTCTCACCGCAACTGATTACTTTACCAAGTGGGTGGAGGCAATACTAATAAAACATGCTACTTCAGAAGTAGTATGTAGATTTTTCAAGGAGAATATAATTTCAAGAATTAGAGTTCCACATAAGATTGTGACTAACAATGTAGTTGCTTTCTCTTCTCATGAAGTAACTCAGTTTTTTTTATTATGGTATCACATTGGCTCATTCCTCTGATTATTACCCTTAAGGTAACGGTCAAGCAGAATCTAGTAACAAGAATTTAGTTGTTATCATATGTAAGCTTGTGGAGAAAAATCAAAGGTCTTGGCATAAGGCTCTTTATGATGCCTTATGGGTAGATAGGATTACACCTAAAAGAGCCATTGGTATGTCTCCATTTTAGCTTCTTTATGGGACAAATGCAGAGATACCTATCACTTTAGAACTTCCTACACTAAAGTTAGCTAAGACAATTAAAGATGAAATATTTGAAAGCGTTGTCGACAAAAGGATAATGTTCCTTCATCAATTGTAGGAATAGAGAACCCAAGTAGTAGACCGGATTGTTGAACATCAAAAACAAGTTAAAATTATTTTTTATAAGAAAGCTAAGCAGAGAGCATTCCAAGTTGGTGATTGTGTTTTATTGTGGGATAAAAGTAGAGAACCAAAGGGCATGCATGGAAAGTTTGATTCTTTTTGGCGAGGACCTTTTACTATTCATCAGGTTGCTAGTGAAAATAGTTATTTGCTATCATATTCAGATGGTACTCCATTTGCGTTGCCCTACAGTGGACAACACTTGAAACATTTCTTCGAGTAAAATTCCAGATAATTTTTTTGTACATAAGTCCTTTTGAGTCTTTTTTTTATTTATTTGTTTCTTCTTTTGGTCGCTGACTCCATTGCCCAATGGTTGGATGAAGGCACTTAAAGATATAGCTTCTATTCCTTTCCTCTTTCTCATACAGACGAGTGAAAGTAATTCCCCAATCAGAGCCAAATGTTGCCCTCAGTTTTTGCAAAGAAAAAAATAGACAACCTATACAAATTTCTCTCTAAAAATTCCTATTTTTGGCTACTCTAATGCATGTTTCTCATGGGAAAATTGTGCCTTGTATATTCTATAAGGTTTGTTGTTGTCTTGGTCATTTTCATTTTGGTTTTGTGTCTATTTTGGTCTTGCTTTTGTGTCTTTTCTTCCCTTGATCGGGTTTTGAACGTCTTACTGCAAGTAGGAAACTCTCAAGTTCTAAAATGTAAGAGACATTTTACTTGCAATCAACTACTTGAAACCTGATTTCTTTTATTGGTCTTTTGGTCACTTTTTATGTTTTATTGTTAACTTGTGTTGGGGGTCTTAAAACCCAATTTGCAAGTTAGAAAGCAATTACAAGTTATGAGTTTTTTTTTTGTCATGTTCACTTGTAATGGGGGTCTCAAAACCCGAATTACAAGTTATAGTTTTTTTTTTGTCATGTTCACTTGTAATGGGGGTCTCAAAACCCGAATTACAAGTTATAAGTTGAGAACAGGACAATTCACTTGCAATTGGACCTTGAAGACATGATTACAAGTTCAAACATAGGGTTTTATCTTTAAAGTTCACTTGTAACTTGTAATGAAAACTCTGACTAGCTTTAAAGTCACTTGCAATGGCGTTTGAAAATATCGACTCCATCTTGTAATTCGAGTTTTTTCTCAAGCATGCATTCTTGTTTGAGAAACCCAATTTTTTTGACGTAGTCTTTTCCATTATTCCTCTCTTGGCATGTTTCTTTTCTCTTCTTTCCTTTGTTCCTATGTTTCTTGAGAAGATTAAATGATTAGCTGATTGTGTTTGAAGAGGAGTATCTATCCCATTTTATTTATAAGTGTTGGTTGTAGCTCAAAGGTTTTATTTTTATTTCTTTAGCTATGCATTTTGGATTTTCAAGGTACGTTTTGGTCTTATTTTGTTTTATCTTCTATTTTCCATTCTTCATTTCTTCTTGGTGAATATTATGATGCATTTTCAAAATGCATTGAAGAACATAGGATTTCATCTTTTGCACACTTACAATTGGGTCTCCAAGACCCAACTGCAAGTAAGGAATACATTCATTTTCCTTCAAAACACTTGCATTTGCTTCCACATACTTCACATTCACTTGAAAATCCATTTACCTACTTTTCATCTACCATTTCATGTTCCCTTCACTTGCAATTGAGTCTTCAAGACCCAACTGCAAGTATGCATTAACACAAAAATACATTTTTGCTTGCAATTGGGTCTCCATGACCCAATTACAAGTCAAACTTGCAAATGGTCTTCCTAGATCCGATTTCCCCCATCGTTGTCCAAAGTATATTTGCCAAGCATCTTTGTACCATAGCAATATCATAAGTTCAAAACCCAAACAAGTCTTGATGAGATTGCTAGTTTCTCAAATTTTGATATCATGGAATCACCCATAGCTTTTCAAGATGTTCTCACTCTTCTGAATTTTCATCATAGTGTTTCAAATTCTTGTTCAATGAAAGAAGAGCCAATATCACCTCCAAACAAAAAGATGAAGGCTAAATATGATAAATATTTGAATGAGATTTCTCCCTCCCAGGTGGTTTCTCTCATTGATGAGATTAGAGACATGGAGATCAGGCATGCTGACATGTTTGAGTTCTTAAAAAGAACAAAGGACTCATCAACTCATGATATGCAATTGCTTCTCAGAAGTCATATTCATTTAGTCTCTTCATTTCTAGTGGTTGCCTTAGAACTAGAATTTGTGCTTACATGTGTCACTCATTTTGTTGAGGAAACAAGAACAATCATGGATGATGATGGAAATGTCATAATAAGTTTGGAGACTGAAATAATTGATAAAATCTTCAAAGTACCTATTGCTCCGTTGTATGTTGATATCACAATGAAGAATGCTACAAATCATTACAAACAAAGAAAAGCATATTGCAATAGACACATCAATGCTAACTAGTTGAAGACTCCTTGAAATTTCTTTTCCAGATGGCCCAAGTAGCAATATTCTGACTTTATTGAAGAAATAGGTGATATGATTACACTTCTCAGTAGGTTAGCAGGTTTGAGATTTCTAATGTATTTAAAATTTGGATGTACAAGTACATTGTGGTTATGAGGAAAGGTCAGTCTCATGTTTTTTGGGGATAATTTATTAGTGACAACTTGTGTAGACAATTGGAACAAGTTCATACTACCTACACCTTTTATATGAATTCATTCTTGGTGTATATTGTTGCATCTCTCAAACAGTTTCCTAGTCTTTCTACAAACGGGAATAGATCATTGGTTCTAGTTTGGGAATATTATTCAATCAGCTAACTCTGAAGCCCAATAGGCATCATTACAGAAGAGTATGGGATGCTTTCTTCAATTACTTTATGTGTTTTTTTTTAAATCACTCAAAGTTAGAAGAGTTTTCGAAGCAGTCTGGAAGAAAGTGAATGAATATGGTTGTTTGTTTCTGTAGTTTCCTACTTTCACTTATATGAGAGTTGGATGTTTTACGGGATGACCATACATGTTACCTTGGTATCCTACTAATAGAATTATTCTAATTGAGTTAGCAAGACAACTGATGGAGGTTCATGCTATACAACTTGTTAATCACAAGTTAGGTATAACTATCTCTTCTCACAATCCATTACAGATTGGACGATATTCTATAAACACTTCTCAAAGAGCCAAGGCAATGGATGTTGAGCTTCAGGAAATTAAGTTGAAGAAGTTCAATGCAAGAGAAGACTTTGAATACCGTGGAATGAAAGATAAAATCAAGAGAGCCTTTGCTCATGTTCATCGCCTTGAAGATATATGGGTGGATCTTCGTCCTAGAGAAGATATAAGAAGAATGGATTACAACAGGCTTACCTTAGAGTAGATTGTGGATCTTAACTTAACCAAAATCCCTAAAGGGATGGTAGATGATGGAGAAATAATAGATCCAAAGTACATTGAAGAAAGAGTTTCAAGAGCTCCTTTCCCATCCCCACGATGGTCTAAAAAAGAGTGTGATTCTATCCTTGACCATTTTTAGCCCATCCTTGCTAATACCAATGCTTGGTTAAAGGATAATAATTTCAAAACCATCAAAATCAAAAGTGATGCAAAGAATGATTTGGCTGGTCTAGTCAGGTAAAGGTCTAAAATTAGAGACAAATCTAAAGAAGGAGCTTCTTCTTGCACAAGAATCAAGTTGAGGGTTAGTAGAGCTTTGGTAATTCCTCCACTAGAAGTGTCAACAAAAGGAAAAGATACATCACAAGTGTAGGTACATGTTCTTAATGATGAGGATGATACTTATGAAGAAAATACAACAGAATCACCTCCTTCAATAGTTTCAGATTATCCTCATGCGGTTATTCCTCAACTATCCATGGATATTAACACAGATGTAGATTCATTCTCCATTGTATTTGTAGATCATGTGGAGCCTAGTACAATTGTTGGTGCTAGTATAGAGATTCCTATTGGAACTTCTCATGAGGACTTGGAAAGAATTTTTGATGATAATCCTTCTTATGTGGCCATGTCCAACGTTCCTTTCTCGGAGGTTGATACTTCTACTTTGAGTTTTGATAAGTTTATGTTAGAGGCAGATCATATGTTGTCATCTCAACAAAATCCTATTGCAATTCAAACTGATACTTCTCCGAAGGTGACAACTATGGTATAGGTAAAGCCTATTTCTTCAAAAATCATAGTTGTTGTCTCTAATGTGAGATCATTAGAATTACCCTCATGGTTGATTTTAATTATTCCTAAAAGGAAAAAGTAGGAAATCTCTCCTCATGTATTTGATTTTCAACAAATTATAAAACCTAAATCTAGGGTTGTAAAGAAGACAAAGAAAGTCTCACGGGTGATGATAAATGAAAATCAAATGAGATATGTAGAGATAGACGTTGACCCATTCATTGAGAAGCCACCTGAAGAAATGAAACTATCATATTACAGGCTTACCAAGGTTGAACTTGCAAAAAAACACATTCTAGTCTTATGCATGATGCCACAAATTCAATAGCCTCATTAGTTCAAAGATATGATGAATTACTAGCAAAGAAAAGTGAGCTCAAAGAGAAGAATTCACAGCTCATCACAGTGATTCAAAAAATAACAAACTCTTCAGAGCGAGTTAATCCATTAACTTCTTTTACCTTTGAAGAATTAGTCAAGTAATTGGAGAAGATTGCACAAAAGGGAAAAGCAATTGATTCTTGGGCAGCTCAACTGATTGATCAAGGTATACCAATGATTGAAAAAGCACTACCAGAGCAACAAGATTTAAGATGAATCAAACTTTGGAAACTTTCAAGCTAAGTTTGAATTCACTTGAAAAGGATTTGAAAATCTGGCATGAGATCAATCAAGTCAAGCTAGAGATTCTACGCAACAATTCAATAATACCAAGCAGAGAAAAATATGTAGAATTTGAAGAAGTTGTGACAAACAAGTCATTGGTTATTGAAGATCTCTTCAATAATGTTTAGGCTATGCTAGAGATGAGTGGCAAGGTTGAGTAGGACATACTTTCAAGCTTTGAGAAATGTCTTACAAGATTCTAAGTCATGAAGGAGAGTTACTTGCAACTAATGTGATTACTACTGAGATAACAACAAATCTTCATCAAGAGTTGGAGTCAGAATAGTTTACTATGGATTCAATGCATAAGTTTGTAAATCCTCGAATGATCCTTGATAAAATGCAAACAGTTCTTGAAGAACACAGAGAAGCAACAGTAAGATATTTTGATGTGATCCTTAAGAATTTTGTGGTTTCCAAGAAAATACTAGGCATTGATCCAGATGAATTTCAAGAAATTAAAAGCAAATTCCAATCTTTCAAAACTAGGACTGAAATGGAATAACACTTTATCTTTATGAATTTTGTTTTCAACAAGTTACATGTAAACACAAATTTTGTAATTGCAAGTGTTCCTTTCACGTGAATTTTTGTAAAATTTAATTACATATGATTATATTACAATTCAAATTACAATAGGACTTGTAATGTTGAATAAGTGAATTGTAGTTAGTTAGTGGTTGAGAGAATTTCTCAAGTTAGTTGGGATCCTCCCACCTTTTTCTCAAGGTTTCTCTCCAATAAATACTTGAGGGGGTCTATTGTAATTATCATCTTTTTGGCAATAGAGAAAAACTTTGCAGGCATTTACAACAAAGAGACTTTGTGCTTTGTGTATGTAAACTTAATTTCCAAGCAATACAAAGAAGGCATTTGAGATTTCAGACTTTGTGTTGAGTCTTGTTGCATGTTATTACTATGTTCTTATGTCATATTGGTACAATTTTCTAAGTTATTCTTATGATATTGTGGAGCTGTTGTGATAAGAATTTGGTTTGATTTCTTGGACTCTTTGTGCTACAAGTTGAAAGATTAAATTAGTTTGATTTGTGATTAGGAGTTGGAAGGAGTTAAAAGTATATGTGCTTGTGGGAATTTCCATATAAGGAGATTCATAAGTGCACCATACTTGTAGATTTTGAGCTGATATATGTTGCATTTTATTCTAAGATTATCATTTTAAAAGGGTAGATAGGATTTCAGATATTCAAGACTTTGTGCTTGGAAATTGTTTTCCTGTCCCAGAGGAGGTGACGAAAGTCTTTGTGTTTTCAGGAAACCTCATTTCCTCTCTCTAAATTTCATTTCAAGCTGTTGTAATAGTTTTCTTAAAGGTTATTATCACTTTTCTATGAGGAGAAAAGAATATAATCCTTCCTAAAGAAAGAGGAAAGAGTGTTGTCTTACCCATATTAGTCTAAGTTAGTTAGTAGAAAAGGGTGAGCCTTCCCTAAATTAGGAGAGTATCATACTCACACACTGTGGCTGAAACCACAATTTTGCATATCCTCAAGGTATACAAAATTTTCAACCAGCAAGAATACCTCTATATATATTTACTAGAAGATCTATATTCCTTCCCCTAGGAATTGGATACCTTTATAAGATTGCAAACCTCTTTGCAAAGTCTAATTAAAAATATTCCTATCTAGGATCTAGATTTATCCACATAATGTATGGTCTCTTTTCATTCCTCCGAAATTAATCAAAACAAATCTTGTCTTTACATAAAATGGACTACCCTAAGGTTAGAAGAAGAGAGGGAATATGAATAAAAGCATGATCCTTTGAGGATCCTAGTAACAAAAATTGCAAATAGGCTTCATCTAGGTTATTTAATTTTAAAAGCATTTTCATTTGAAGTTTCATTCATTTTAGTAATTAGAAAACATAAATTTTCCTAAGGACTATAAAAATTCATTATTATTTCTTAGTTAATTTATAATCCACTTCCTTATGTAGAATTAGATTTAATTTACTTTCTTGCAAATAGATTAAGACGTTTCTTTGAAATATTTTCTTGAAAATTAGAAAATTCTAAGAATGCATAGCACAATTTGTATGTAAATTCATATAGAGATAAATGGTTGCATGTAGTTGATTGGTTTATTAATTTATTTCAAAAAATTGAAAAATAAATAGTATAGTTTCTTTTTTGCACTCATTGAGATTAACATTCTTAGTTATAATCTTCCAACCTTTTAGAGCGCAAGACAAGAAGAAAGAAACCATATATATATCATAAGGAATTCAATCAAACATCACAACTTAACAAAGAAATCAAACAATCCAAAATAACTCTTTTTGAGTCTATTATCTCTCAATTGGCCTTCACACCAAATGTGTCTAGGGATCAAGGAAGACTAGGTTGATATATGGATAAAATTCAAGAGAATGTACCCATTCTTAGGAAAATTTGAGAATGATGAGAAAATTTGAATAAGTGAGGAGCCTCACATAAGAGAAATTATTCTCTTAGACAAGATCATCAAACTTATTGACACTATAATTACAAAAATAAAATTGCAAGGGGAACATTCAAACACCTCAATAGTTTGAAATCCAATCATTTTGCCTCTCAGTCCTTGAACTAACACCATAGTATCCAATTAGGAACTCCTTCTTAAGGAAGTGATTGAACTCATTAGCATGGATTTCCCTCCATATTGTTATATATTTCCCATTTGTTATATTATCCTTCCATGTGAAGATAGTGACCTATTGAATCCTCATATATTTAGATGGATTTTCTTAAAAATAACATGGTAAATTTAATCCTTGGTATTACTAAGGGTGAAATACATGTGCTATTGTGAATCTACCTAATTCACTTTTTTGGTGAGTAGATTTAGATTTATTTATTTTTGTGACCTTCACATGAAGAGAAAAACCTTCGAGACAATCTCTTTTTTTTCTAGGTTTATTTTCATCCTTATTTTCACCCCTATCCTTATCTCATTTATTTTACAATACCTATGGTACCACTACATATGTTGAGACCAAAAATGAAATAATGATAGGCTTCCCTTCATGAAACTAGTCTTTTGTCATTTTTTTGATATGTACCACATGATCCCTAGGTGCCTATTTCAAATAGATATGATTAGGAGTTCAACAAATTAGAATGAGGGTGATAGGAACCACACAACATCACTTCTAACAAACCATATTGGAGCTAAGATATTGTGCCCCAACTAGGTATAGATTAAGGTAGAGCATGCTAATACTCATTTGGTTAGAAATGTATCAACAAGTCCATATTACAAATTATATAGACACATCCAAATCAACAACAGGGTGACCATTTTAGAAATATTTTTAAAATATGTTTGTGTAGCTTGAGAGGCCCTCAATGTATTTTTTCAAAATTAATAGGATGCAATGCATCAAGGGGAACCATAAATCTAATCAACACTTGTATGTTGACAAAATCCCACCTCATGGTGGAGAAACAAAAACCATAAGACAAGCAACCCTTAAAGCATTATTAACCACCTTCATCCAATGGAACACAACTCTTGAAGTTGGAGGTGTTGAAAACCAACATATATTTCCAGTCAAAAACACAAAAAACCAAGGTCTCCAAGGTGCCAACCTTACACCAACCCTTTTTCTAAAAATACAGTTGAATAGAATCAAGGGGTAGTCAAGCTCCTCTTATGTTAAATTTTATGTGCATAATATGAGTAGTGATGTATTCATGCCTCCCTTGCCCCATTAATCAAAGTGGAGAGATTAAATTAATCAAATGGAATACCTTCTAGATAAAATCAAACTCAAATGATCTCACCCAGTTTCTAAAACCTAATAATCCCTACTCATCCTAGCTTCTCTAGGTATCAACAAACTAACATATCATTTCAAAATAATAGGCTCCACTCATATGGCTTAAGTTTGGTGGAAATAATACCTTCAAGCATAACCCCTTTTGGGTATGTACTTGTAATATTGTAAGAAGCCTCTTGAACTCAACATTTACAATGTACTCTCCCTAAAATTCAAATTTTCAAAGGAATAGGAGATCCTAACTCACATATCAAATCATACACCATGATGATATGAGAAGTTCTCCTTCCTTGGGATGGGGTGGTAGCAATATTTAAAAAAAAACCTTGGAATGTATTACTCTAAATTAGTATTATTGTCTTTCAAAGGCACCAATCCATTCCTCTTGATAATTAAAATGTTTGTGAGTCTCTCAAAATCTTTGATATGGATAATTTAGTTAAAATATGAATTTGAAAATTCCTAATGGTTAAAAAGATGTCAATGAGTTAGTTACACACTTTATCATGCCATCGAGGTAGTTCCTATACTCCTCAACCAATGTGCCAAACATTGATCATAAGGAGCTATGTGATCTATTCTTAGATGCACTTAATAGGGAAGAATAAGAAGAGCTCTAGTAAATTTCATACATATAATATGAAGAGATCCTTAGGAGAACTCTCAAAATAAAACAAGCCATGATTGATAGTAGGATAAAGGACTATAGTGTCAATAGAAGATTGGTGATGCAAGATAACAACAAAAATAACCCCTCAATTCCAAAAATATTAAGAAATAACAACCCCAATCACTACAACCAATCCTTGTGATTTTCTCACTTTTTGCTCTATTTTATGCTTCCACCCACTATTTTAATGTATTTTTGGCAATTTTTTGAAAACGTGAGTGCTATTTATCGAGATGGCACAATTTTTGGTGTTTATTGTGCCAATTAGTACACTAAGTCAGAGCTATATTAGGGGATAATTAGAACCCTAAGTAATGTTTTCTTTAGTGTCGATATTAGCTTCGAGTGTAGCCCCTCTTTTAGCTTCGACTTTAGCTTCAGGTTTAGCACTGATTTAGACACCCCTATGTCGAAAGACTTATTTATATGTATCATCGAAACATAACTCTTGGATATAACGAAGTAATGTCGATGAGACATTGAGATATCGGTAAGAAAAATAAGATTGTCTCATCGACACTCTTCAAGTACTGATCAAAAGCATACACCGCTATACTATCGGGAAGGTGAGAAAAATATGCAGTAGAGTGGTATAAACTACAACCCCACATCAAGAAGCCTTGAGCAAGGCGGTAGTGTGGTAAACAATGTTGGATTTGTTGCATCAATCTCATAGCCTGAAACCTCTGAGAAAGCATGGTCGCTATGACATTCTTGTTGTCTAGACGACTGGCAGTTCAGTAATCTTGTGTTTTGCTCATGTTGTCGAGACTTTGCTTCTACCTTGCCAAAGGAGCCTATCGTTGTTACCCTATGGCATTCGCTATAACCTTCTATCGAGTGGAGATCTCTAGCCGATAGGTTGCTATTTATCGGATATCGGGGAGACTTGGCGAAAGGTTTATGTTTTGGTATGAAGTCTTACCGATATGAAAGTCTCACCGATAGGAGTCATTGGTGTGACATAAGGGTTCGGTAGGAACTCTTGGCGACAGGGAGAAGTCTCACTGACGATCAACTTGGAGTAACTCAAGGGTCTCGGTGTGAAGTCTCAGCGATGAAGGATTGTTTTGGAAAAAATGTAACACTCGAAGACATCGAGGAGACCATTGGCCGAAAGGCTTGTTTCGATATGATGTCTCATCGAATATCGAAAGTCTCACCAACAACACATGGGATCATCGGTTCGGTGTGACTCTTAGCGAACAGTGGTTTCGGGATAACATGGAAGCCTCGGTAAGAAGTCTTGCCAAAGGTTGATTCTCTCGCCGACATTACACATTGATATGACTCCTGAGCTCGGTATGATGTTTCATCGACAGCGGTAAGTCTGGCCGACAAAGCTACATGTGATCGGGTGTTTTCAGTGAGACTCCTAGCGAATGGAGTCATCAGAGAAACACAAGGACTTTGGTATGAAGTCTTAGCGAATGAGGAATGTCTGGCCGACAGTTGGGCTCTTCAATATGACTTGAAGGTATTGGTATGATGTCTTGGTGAAGGGTGTTTGTCTTGTTGATGGGAATCCTGATGTCAGTATGACCCTTTGGAATTCGGTATGACCTCTTGCCGATTAGCGATGGTCTTACCGATACTTCTTAGATGTCGGTATGACTCTTGGCGATTGTTTAGAGTTCAGTATAACATAAAGAGCTCAGTATAATCTCTCAGCGAAGGACGATGGTCTTGCTGACTGTTGGACATTTTAGAGTGACCTTTGAACATCGGTATGATGTCTCATTGAATGGTGATTGTCTCGCCGATGAGAATGTTGAGGTCGATGTGACTTGGGAACTTCAATATGATGTCTTGGCGACACAGTGAAGTCTAAGCGATAGCTTTCTGGACTCGGTATAATGTCTTGCCGATAGTGAAGACTCTTGGCGATAATAATGAATGGGCTTTGTGGCATCGGGGAGACACGGTTAGTGTCTCACCGACATGTGACACAGGTTGAACGCCTTTGACCGAGTGAAAGAATATCCTACGTGGTGCGACTTGGACCAATTAGAGAGAGCAGAATGTGAACCGTTTGTTGTGAGACTGTTTGCTGAACCGTTTATGTGTGGAAGGATAAACTCTACATGAGGAAATGGAAACATCTTTGATGATAACATTGCTGAGCTGGAGTTGTGATCCAATAGTTGGAAAATGAACGATTCATAGAGCCTGTTGAGAATGAATGTATACATGTATGCATTGGACATTTTGTAAGAGATGATGAGAGAAAGATGATAGGAGCCTGAGAGCCGAGAGGCTGGCTAAAAGGATGAGGCCATGAGGCCGAAAGGAAGGTTGATCTACTACTACCAGTTGTATCCAAAATGAACAAGATGTAATCTCTGAAAAGGCTAAGAGCCTGAAACTGTATTGTAACTTTCTATTGTTGAATAATACAATGGCTCAAACTTTGGAGAGTGGGGTTGTTTACCCGAAAGGGTTTTCCCCACATAAAATCTTTGTGTTCTATTTTTTATAGTATCTTTCATCTGTGTTGTTGCTTGCTATTGAATTTACATGTTTTTTTTCTTAGAAGGATTAATGTGGGAAATAACTGTGTCTGTTTCTGCTTTAGGACATAGTAGTATGCGTCTTTGAGGCAATCTAATTGAAATGAAAGTTACCGAAGGCACTACTATTTGGAGTTATTATGAGATGCCCTCCATTATTTTCCTTACAAGTGGTATCAGAGATATGTAACTACTAGAAGTGTGGAGTCTAGGACTTCCTGATACCAACAAGTGGTATCAGAGCCTTCTTCTGGTTGTTGGTTCTGGATATTTCTCCTGTGAAGATTTCTTAGCTTGTTAGGCTGGAAGAAATTTGGAGGAATGGAATGATGTATTGATCCTTTGATGAGTGGAAGCCTTATGGTATTCTGAGACAACATTCATCTTGAAGGATGGTCAAGATGGAAAAGGGATTTGATCATGTTGTGATCTGTGTCTCCTGGCTGGTAGCGGTTTAACCTTGGAGTATGAGGTGGATTTCTTTGCTATGTGGTTGTGTAGCAGTAAAGCTTTCATATTGGGTGTCTATGTGTCAGGCTCCTAGGTGATATGGAGAAGCCTAGGTTGTTTCTCAGCCATGGAAGAGGGTGCTTATGCTAGGTGGTGGTTCCTGGTGTTGGAAGTCACTATTTCCTGTTAACCTCAGATACTAAAAGGCTATGAAGTTAATCATTAAGATGATTTGCAAGCTTCTAAATAGCCTATCTCTCTTTCTCGGATGCATGTACATGTTGGTGGTTTTAGAGGTGGCCTAAAAGGGGCCTGGGTTCTCGTGAACTACTATATTCCTTCTAAGGATGATTTGTACTTGCATGGCTCTGTGGTTTTGTAGGTTTTACATGTTTAACCAAAACTTGTAAACATGTGGAGTTACTATTAAGCTATTGTCTAGACACTGGCCTTTTGGGGTGTTACTGGATGGAATAGTTGCATTTCTACATGAATGCTTGGTGCATGGCTTAAGGAGGTATGATTTCTTCTCTGCATGGGAGTGTTGGTACGTGATTTGTCACTCAACATTCTTATGGTGGTGCTTGAGGGTTCCTTGATTATGGTGCTCGTTATGGACATGATTGGCAAATTAGATTTGGCATAATCTGGTGTTTGAGTCATGTTGTCTATGTGGCTATTCTCTTTGGTATCTCAGTGTTTTAGTTTCCAATACGATAATGGGTTTTCATGTTTGATGTTTGTGATCTACGAGTTATGTAGTTGGTGGATTAGCTACCCATTGGTTGCAGTGATATAACTTTGATGTGGACTGTCTTTATCCACAAGATTGATTCATTACTAGTGCAGAATTGTTAGTTGGCCTTGTTTGTGGTCACTTGTGCATTGGTGTGGTGCTTTGAAATGAGAGGATGGATACTATTGAGTACCTGAATAGTCAGTTAAGGGAACCTGTAGCAGGTAGTCATGATGCTTGGAGAGCTTGGGTGTCATGTTTCAGTGGGAGCTCTAGCAGTGACTGTGGATTCATCACATGGTGGTGAATGGTCTTCTTTAGTGTTGCAGAAGGGTTCTTTCACTTTTGCATGGACATTATTTGAAGATGTGCAACATATTGGAACCATGGAGGACGCTTGGAGTCTTTGGCTGAGGTGTTGGTGGTGCTTGACAGGTGATGTTGGTTTTAAGTCTATTTGCTTTATGTCATGGTATACTCTTGCTTGTGCACTGGAGTTTTGGCATTGTGCATTGTACTTGAGACAATGGTGAGGTCACTTGAAGCATGGTATCTCCTATGGGGATGTGTAGATCATGGTGTCATGATAAGTTCCTAATTCAGATGATTGGAGCTTTGACAGTGGTCTGGTAATTATTTGTGTATTGAGTGCTTTGATTATTTGCTTGATACTTCATGATAGTGCAGTAATGTAGTTGAAGTTTAGCATGAGATGATCGGTTGCTAGTACTCATGGATACATGAAGAATAAGGTGAGGTATTTCTCTTGTGAGAGAAGTGTTGTTGCTTGTTACTCTTATTAAATTTTTTCAATAGAAAGTCCGAGAAGCCTACACTATTGAACGTGAGTTCAATAAGAGACCTATGAGGAGATTGCTCTTGGATTAGTCATGATGGCTTGTATATCTTGAAGGAGTATTCTCATTCCCACTCTTGGTCTACTTGGAAATTTATCTGAAAGGTATTTGGCTCATTATATTTTTCAGATGTGTTTTATGTTCACTTCATGATATGGATCTTGAATTGTTGTTTAATGGTTCTGGAGGATTCATAGTGGAAGTTGTACAATTTTGTTTTATCTCCTTGTTACTAGTGAGAATTGGTAGGAGATGTTGTATGGGATGATTTCCTGAAATGGGGAATGAACTAGCTTGTTCTTCTTTGAGATGCTTACATCCATGTTGTTTTCAAAGTCGGTTTGATCTTGGTGATTGAACAGATGGACGTTGTTAAGGCTTTCTTTTGGGATGTGAAGAAGATCATTCTTGACACAGTTGGCTATTAGAAGTGTATGTAGGAGGATGTTCTACAGGAAGATGATGTGCAGAGTTTCACTCTGTGGTCGTGAAGGTCTGTGGTGAGATAAATGTTTCTTGTAGCAGTTTGTCGTAGGTTGTGCATGTCATTATGGATTTTTCCTTGATACTACATGGTTACATTTCTATGTATTGTTATTGGTAGAATTGTGATGCCTTTGATTTTCAGATTTGGATTACTCAAGTAGTGGGAGTTCTTGTATGTGTCTTGTCTTCTTCAACTGGTTAGCACTTGGAGCTTGTATTTGTTGTTGATGGGTTGGTTTTAGAGTGGAATGATTTTACTAATGTTGATACCTTTGAGGTATGTGAGATTGGATGGTATAGCATGAGCTATGGGTGCTATTTTTAGTTGTGTGGGTTTATCAGTTGGATGGAAGCAGTCATTTTGATTGTTGTTCTAGCTGATTTTTTGTATCTTGTTTCTGGATAATGACTTCAGTGTTGTGTTCTAATTGAAGCTTTGAAGTTTATATTGCTTTTGTATAGCATTTGAGAACAATGAAGTGGTAGCTGTATCTTATTGATGGTATCACTGGGATCTTTTGCTCGTGTTCGTTGGAATGGTGCTTATACACCTTGGCATTGTATCCTTCTTCCATAGGTGGCATGATGGAAGATGATAGGATTGTTGCTTGAATGGTGGACATCTTGGATGTTGGAGCAGATTTCTTGATAGAGCATGAGAGCATATTGGAGGTCTATGTGGTTTCCTGGAAGGTTGTGATCGGTCACTTTGTTGGATAGAGAGTTTTAGTTGGACGCCTGGTCTTGTTGCAGATTATCTAATGGATTGTTATCTATGGAATCATGTTGATTGGGTGTCTTGAGTATTGCGGGGTTTGAACTAGTGGAGCTAGTGTGATCTTAGTTCCTGGTTGCTTTGGAGGTGCCTGTGTGATCTTCGTCAAGTGGGAGATTGTTGGATTTGTTTCCTCAATCTCACAGGCTGAAACCTCTGAGAAAGCATGGTCGTTGTGACATTCTTGTTGTCTGGCCGACTGGCAGTTCAGTAATCTTGTGTTTTGCTCATGTTGCCGAGACTTTGCTTCTATCTTGTCGAAGGAGCCTATCACTGTGACCTTGTGGCATTCGTTGTAACCTTCTACCGAGTGGAGATCTCTAGCCGACGGGTTGGTGTTTATCAAATATCAGGGAGACTTGGCTGAAAGGTTTATGTTTCGGTATGAAGTCTTACCAATATGAAAGTCTCGCTGATAAGAGTCATTGGTGTGACATAAGGGTTCGGTAGGAACTCTTGGCGACAGGGAGAAGTCTCACCGACGGTCAACTCAGAGTAACTCAAGGGTCTCAATGTGAAGTCTCAGCGATGAAGGATTGTTTTGGCAACAATGTAACACTCGAAGACATCAGGGAGACCCTTGGCCAAAAGGCTTGTTTTGATATGATGTCTAATTGAATATTGGAAGTCTCACCAACAACACGTGGGGTCATCAGTTCGATGTGACTCTTGGCGAATAGTGGTTTCAAGATAACATGGAAGCCTCGGTAAGAAGTCTTGTTGAAGGTTGATTCTGTCACCAACATTGGACATCGATATGACTCCTGAGCTCAGTATGATGTTTCATTGACAGCGGTAAGTCTAGCTGACAAAGCTACATCTGATCAGGTGTTTTCAGTGAGACTCCTAGTGAATGGAGTCATCGGAGAAACACAAGGACTTCGGGATGAAGTCTTAGCGAATGAGGAATGTCTGGCCGACGGTTGGACTCTTCAATATGACTTGAAGGCATCAATATGATTTCTTGGCGAAGGGTGTTTGTCTTTCCGATGGGAATACTGATATTGGTATGACCCTTTGGACTTCGATATGACCTCTCGCCGATTAGCGATGGTATGGCCGATACTTCTTGGATGTCAGTATGACTCTTGGTGACTGTTTGGAGTTCGGTATAACATAAAGAGCTCGATATGATCTCTCAGTGAAGGATGATGGTCTTACCGACTATTGGAAATTTCAGAGTGACCTTTGAACATCGGTATGATGTCTCATCGAATGGCGATTGTGTCACCGATGAGAATGCTAAGGTTGATGTGACTTGGGAACTTCGGTATGATGTCTTGGTGACACGATGAAGTCTAAGCGATAGCTTTCTAGACTCGATATAATGTCTTGCCGATAGTGAAGACTCTTGGCGATAATGACGAATGGGCTTTGTGGCATTGGGGAGACACGGTTAGTGTCTCACTGACATGCGACACAGGTTGAACACCTTTGACTGAGTGAGAGACTGTCCTACGTGGTGCGACTTGGACCAATCAAAAAGAGTAAAATGTGAACCGTTTGTTGTGAGACCATTTGCTGAACCGTTTCTATGTGGAAGGATAAACTCTACACGAGGAAATGGAAACATCTTCAATGATAACGTTGCTGAGCTAGAGTTGTGATCGGACAGTTGGAAAATGAATGATTCACAGAGCCTGTTGAGAACAAATGTATACATGTATGCATTGGAAGTTCTGTAAGAGATGATGAGAGAAAGATGATAGGAGCCTGAGAGTTGAGAGGCTAGCTGAAAGGCTGAGGCCATGAGGCCGAAAGGAAGGTTGATCTACTACTACTAGTTGTATCCAGAATGAACAAGATGTAATCTTTGAAAAGGCTAAGAGCCTGAAACTGTATTGTAACTTTTTTTGTTGAATAATACAATGGCTCAAACTTTGGAGAGTGGGGTTTTTTACCCAAAAGGGTTTTCCCCACATAAAATCTTTGTGTTATGTTTTCTATAGTATCTTTCATCTATGTTGTTGCTTGTTGAATTTACATGTGTTTTTCTTAGAAGGATTAATGTGGGAAATAACTGTCTGTTTCCGCTTTAGGACATAGTAGTACGTGTCTTTGAGGCAGTCTAATCAAAATGAAAGTTATCGAAGGCACTACTGTTTGGAGTTATTATAAGATGCCCTCCATTATTTCCCTTACAAACAATAAAAGGGAAGGGAAGAACATCGCTATACCGCAACGATAATCACAAGTCTCCCCGACATGGTAGAGTTACACCGATATATAAAGAAATACCACTGAAGGAAAATATTGATGAGACAGTGGCATATCAACAAGAGATATTAACTTGTCTCATTGACACCGACAACCAACATTAGAGGAACATAAGATCTAATGTTGATGAGACATTGAGATATCGATAAGACAAATAAGATTGTCTCATCGACACTCTTCAAGTAATGATCAAAAGCATACACCACTATACCATTGGGAAGGTGAGCAACATATGCGGTAGAGCAGTATACACTGCAACCCCGCGACAAGAACCCTTGAGCAAGGCAGTAGTGTGATAAATGTGGCATCATAAAAATTTACAACAATAAATGTAAAAAATTCACATCAGTCGCCCAAATTAAATGCTATTAATTATTAAAGGTTTCCAAAACTAATATGACTAAATACTGCGTCATCCAAAGATAAGTGAGTTTTCCCAATATTGCATTGAATTGCAGTGCACTAGTGTGGAAGGAGCTGAGGATACGAGAAGAAGAAGTCTTGCAAGCATGAAATACTGAAGTAAGTGCACAAAAACTCTCTAAAAGAGCTTTGTTAATATAAAAAATATTTCAAGGTTTTGTCATCTGAAGCCATAGTAGAGAAAATGGAAACATGCCTCCTAAAAGAAAATAAGCGAAAGTAAACGAAAGTTAGCCTAAAATTAAAGATGAAGAACCTAAAGTAAAGAAGAGATCACTCCATCAATCCATATTAGATATATTTCCAGGGTCTACTAAAGAGGGTAATAAGAAGTTTCTCATGGACACCACACAAAGTTGTAGGTATGCCCTCATTTCCAAATCTGGATGGGACCTATTTTGGTATTTTTACATTAAGAGAAATAAGGAGATTCTAGTGTCAAACACTTCGATGTTGGATATAGCAAGGTTGATTGTCCCAAATGTGTTTGTTGATGTAGAATTTATCAGACTGCTTTCCAAACACTATCACTTAGCTACCAAAATAGTAAGGTTTCCAAACGACATAGTATTGGTAGAAGTAACTAGAAAAGCCATCATTGAGTGTTTTGGCTTAAACAAGTAGGCTCTGACCAAGATAAACCTATAGAAAAGTGAGGAGGATTATGCTAGGTTAAAAAATACTTATAGAAGTGATGAGGTACCTCTATATATGAAAAGAGGCATTGGTAACAAAACATTCCCCATCTCTACTACCACTACTAAACCATTTAATGTGAACTATTTTTAGTATTACTTTGTGAATACATATTTTTAGTATTACTTTGTGAATATGACTTTGCTTCATACCTTGAGAAGGCATTAGATGATGAATTCTCCCAAGTTAGACGTTAGAGCACCTATTAAATTCAGACACTATTCCCTATCATGTCATCTAATATTGTACCATAATAGGGACCAATGGACTAAAAGAATGGACTTGGCTATAGTAGATGAGTAAGGGAATCCCACACCTGTCTAGAAATGGTGCTATATTTGGGACAGTCGGTTCAAGAATTCAAGCTTTGTTGTATTCTACAAAGACTTTGTACACAGAATCCTTCAAGTTCTTGGGTATGCAATACCAAGATTGTCAACCAAAATGTTGCAACTAGTGAGACCTTTGGCTTTAAGACCAGTAGGGTCATACACACAATTTTGGAGATTGGTTCTTCCTCTCGGAAGTTACAATAATAAGAGTTTATGGATGCCCTATTGCTTTGCACATACTGCCAAAATTTGTGGCCCTCATATTAGCATTTCTTGAATATATGTGGAAAATGATGTGGATGGAGAAACATGAAATGCACAAGTAGAAGAAAGGCACTTTCCTACCAAACCAAACCAAGTCTAAAGATTGGACTGTAGGCTCAGACACACTAGAGGAGTTACAGTATTATTTGAAGACAAGATATGCATTGAAGTCTGGAAAAGAAAGAGCCTTTGACCCTGAAAATCATATGAACAACATAAGGCACAATCTTCTTACCAAAATGATAGTGCCACACCAAGTGGATTTTGAAGAAGATGTCAGAAGGAATTGCAATACTTATAGTGATGTACTTAGTATAAGGAAAAAATGGGAATATATGAAGAGGGTTAAAGAAAGGATGAAGCGAAGGTCCAAGGATTTCCTAGGATACTTTGTTGAGGAAAATGACCCCATCAAGAGGATATAATTGATAATTGGTAGATTTGAAGACTTGTACAAAAAGAAGGAAACATATCTCGAACAACATCATAGTCGTGCAACTACAGAGCATACCCCAGGTGAAACCTTTGAGCCTCCCATGGAGCAGTTACCTCCCAAATGACAGAAGATAGAAAGCATTGAATAGTTAGTACCTTATGAGGATATTGAAGAGGTGGGAAATATTGAGGAAGTGGTTATAGTATTGTAGTCATTGAAAGGTGATATTGAAGTTGATCATCCCATCCTTGAGATTAGTGCCCATAAACATGAGGAAAGGATGGGTGATGTAGAAAAAACAAGTACAAAGGTACATGAAGAAGAAAGGGAAATTACAGCCAGGAGATCCATAGAAGATGATGAATTCATTAAGACTCTTGAGTTTAAGGATTTCTGGTTGAAGATGAAGATAAAATAATTTCAAGAGAGGATGGAATCAGCTGAAGCAAGAATTGATGAATCAGAGAAAAATGAAATGCTAGCACATAATTTCTAGGAATTAATATTTGACAACATTGACATTAGCCCCCAGAAGGCAAGAGAAATGGTCTTGAAGAGAAATATGCTCATTTTCCTTGGATTAGAATTAAAGAAAATGTTTTTGCTTGATCAAGTGTGGGCTCAGGAAGATCCAATGCTAGTTTTAGAATTTGACTTCAATGAAGGTGTGAGTGGAACTGGGTATAACCCAAAGATTGAAACCCTAGCCATATGGATCAAACAAAAAAATACATAGAAGCCAAAATTATTGGATGTAATTCAAGGGATGAAAGGGGAAGTGATGGTAAGGACAGTACAAGATACCACCCCTTTGGAGGTAGCCACAATGACCATGCATTCGGCCATGTTCACTCGAGCAACTGTTAAGGGATTAGAAGATAGATTGAAGGAGTATGAAAAGGAAAAAAGTTTCCTAAATGATGAAGTTAATAAACTATTCATGGAGAATATCAAAATAAAAGAACAATTAAGAGGAGCAAGACCCTCATAAAGCAAGGAGATGGTGTTATACATGCCTCTTATTGCTCCAATGGATATTGTGAAGAAAATTTATGTAGAATAGGTAAAAACTCCAGAGAAGGAAGTGGATGATGTAAAGAAGGCCAACAATCAAACCCAAGATGAAGTGAAAAGACGAATTTGTGAAGTTATGGAAAAGATTCTTGAGCACAGGATAAAATAAGTTATGGATAAACTAGAGAATGTGCATGATAGTTCTAAAACACTTTAGCAGGAAATGGATCAAATAAAGACATATATGCTTGTATTATATCCTTTGTTCAAAAGGCAGTAGCCTATTCACCACACTTTGGCTAAGTTATGCAAAGTTCTACAAAGAATTCCTGATGCACCCACAATGTTAAAGCCAACTAAACAAACTGTGAAGATGATTACTGATGAATTTCAGTATGTACAAGGGTTTGATAAAAAGATTGTAACATGAATGGATTTATTCCATACCTGCAAATAGTGGTATATACCTGAAATCATGAGAGATGGTAATCAGTTGGGGACTTAGATAAGTAGAAGAAAGAATTCAGTCAGGTTGTTCATAAGTGCGTAACTCATATACAGTCGGAGGATGATGATACCAGTCTTCCTAGGCTAAATCAAATCATGGATGGGTTGATTATTCTTGATGCGGGATACCTAAATTTTGTCAATGATACAAAGGCATTACTAGATAGTCGATAGAAAACTCATCTTGCAAACATGCAAAAGATCTAGGAATATAAGTGGCCATCAGATTTTACGGTGTATCAGTGGGAGGAAAAGTATTTGGTTTCAGAAGAATAGGACATTGAGGTGAGAGCATTTGTATGTTCATCATGGAGAGGAAGACTTTTCCAGATCAATGATCATGGGTCTTCTACATTGAATAATGGAACCATATTTCAAAATGTCTTAAGTCTTGTTATTTCCTTAATTATGGTAATTAAATAGTTGTTAGTAAAAGTAGTTATGAAAGGTCGTTTCTTTTTGTAAAAGGCCTGCAACTTGTTGATTCCTACATAAATAGGAAACCAAGGCCTAGTTTTAAATTATCTTCATCATATATCATTTCCATTTTGAAGACTTTTGTTATTAATATATATCAATTGAAGCAATATAATGGACAACATCTTATTATCATAGATTATCCATTACTATGTTATCATTTTGTATTTTTCTTATGTTTTCCATACTTATTTCTTCTTATATTTGAATGAATATCAGTTATTGAGCCTCAATATTGTCCTTATGTGAATGAATATACTGATAAAGTAAAGCATTTATTGTGGATGTTAGTAGAGCTGTTAATTTTTAAAAAAATTGAGCTTATTTTTCCTTGTTACATGTTCAACATAAAAATGGAAACTATTTAAAAATAATAAAATATTTTATAAACTTTTGTGTCTTCACGAACATATGTTGATACAAAATGAATGGAAGAAGCATCCAAGTAATCCTAATTTTTTCTACCAACAATTCATACCAAAGATTGAACAAGGATATTGCAATAGGTATTAATTAAGGATATGATGATGATGATATATTCTTGTATGTGTATATTCTATGAAACATTCCTTATTTTCTATGAAACAGTGTATATATTCTTGTACTTGTAAATATTATTTTACTATTATGTCTATTAAATAAAATAGAGTTTGAATAAAAAATGCTTCACCCTTTTTTGTGAGTATGTGAATTATTGTTTAAGGAAAAATATTACAATATTTACATTTTTCAGTTTACTAGTTTCAAATCTTCATTTGCTATGTATATAAAATTGTATGTGCTCTTTATCTCAAATGACATAAAATAGTAATATCATCATAATCAAGGTTTTTAATTTCAGCACCATCATTATCCACACTTTTCATATCCTATTCACTTTTAAGTACAATACTCAAAAATTTATTTTTATTTCTTGTCCCAGTTAATCTTGATTCTTTTTAGCACAAAATAGTAGGTTGCATGTTAAATTTCAAACATTTTCTATGCATTTTTTTGTATATATTATTTTCTCGGTGCATCATTATGTAACAACAATTTCACTTATGAGATATACAGTAAAAATAAATGAAAGCACATGTTTCCTTTGTCAAGGGAAATGTATGGTGAATACCCTATGTCTTTCAAATAAGTGTGCAAGCGAAATAAGACATAACTAATTGAATTTGATTTTCTACTGTACAATTTTTTTTTATGTGCTTTTTACTTTTTGCATGTGGATTACCCTCAAAAAGAGACTACTTATCTTTTCTTAAATGAATCTGTTACATTTCTTGTCTACAAAAGGAATTTACTGCTTGATAACAGGTTCGTGAACTTCATACAAATTAAGATTGGTGTAAAAGGCAATCCTCGCAAATGTTGTTTGGTCTAGAATTATAATGGAAAATAAAAAAGCTTGCTAGGAGAATAAAATAGGTTTTCAATTTTCCAAGTACAACATAATATTACTGAAGCATTTCAAAGTTTAGGCCATAAGAATCATCCTTTTTAAAACATGGATTGCAAATAATTCTGGAAATTTAGAAGTCTTGGCCATTAACATTATTGTTTGCTACAATGTCATCCAGTCTATCATTGTCGATGTTCATATGTTCTTTCAAGTATTTAATATTATCATCCTCCTCATCCTGACCTGCATCATCTTCATCATCATTGAAATTTGACTGTAGACCATCTATATTGTTACTAGATGTATTTGGATCATCATTTTCTATACCATCCATATTATTGTCTTCCATATCATCATCTAAATTTGGATTGTTGTCTTCTTGTGCCTGAACATAACCATCTTCAACATCATCATGGATATCAATTTCTTTGATGTTCTCTAATCCCTCTATCTCATTTTTTTGGGCCATCATTGTTTTTCTCAGTATCCACTAATGCATCATCAAATACATGCCTTAATCTTGGATCATAATGTATGACAATTATCCATTTTGGGTCCAAAATATCTTCATAGAAAAATGCCTACACATGAACGACATACATATATTAGACACTATATAAATTATATGAATGTATATACATCAATTGAATAATGGAACATTATTTTATAGACTACCTTTTTTATACAATAATTGCTATAAAACACAATTTTGACAACAAAGTTTATAAAACATCAGTCCACTCATTTATAATTCTTTGGTTTTCTTCCCTTAAGAACATCCTTAGGGAGACCTTGTTCTTCCCTCTTCTTTCATGTAGGAGTGCATTTTAAGAAGGGGTAATCAATCAATAACTCATCCCCAATGGTAAGGTTGATAATAGCCTCAACCATTATCAATCTATCAACCTCTCTTTCCATATCTCCATCTTTATCATTTATAACCTTAACAAATTGATAATTCGATCTTACATTAGGCTCCCTTCCCTTACTACTATTTATAAATCCTGCAATATTTTTGTGTGTGTATGCACGCCTATCTATATACATAAGATGACCTTTATTCATTTCTTTTCCACTTTCCAATTGGAGACGATGTGTATACATATTCGAATTTAGACCATATGCTGGCATGCTAGGCTTATATTCTACTAGCCTTCTCCATTCACCACTATAATATGATGGACCATGTATACACTTGAAAATGGTCATCATATTCAATTAATTAAATACAACCTATTTTATTAATACTTCAACTACATATAAGTAAGGTCTTACTTTATTTATATTGTTCACTTTCCTTTTAATTCTCCTACTTCACATTCATCTAAATTAAATAAACAAAAAACCCTAAACTTGTTTATTTAATTAATCTTCCCTAATCCTGATTAAGAATTAGAGCACATTTCTACAACTTTTTGTGTGCCACCTCATAAAGGTCACATGAAAATAAATAAGCCTAATTATTAATTAGAATTATCCTCACACACTTCCACCAATGATAAAAAGCACGTGGCTTTATTCCCCCACACTTCCAACAAATTTGGAGCACATGGGTCTTTGTTTCACACACTTGGAATCCCATACATTTGGCATGCTTCCAATTGGTCAAGGGATTCTCTTCACACACATGGCATGTTGTCCTTGGTCAAGGGGACAACATCCTGATTCCTTTCATCTCCACCGTCTATCTTGTCTCCTTTGAATCTAGACCGTCGATGGGTGCCACCTCAAAAAATTCTTGAGAAACCCTATAAATACATCCTCTTGCCTTAGCATTTATCATCAACCTTTTGAGTAATGTTATAATGCTATTTTGATATACAAATTGGAATAGTGTTATAATGCCATTTTTCATCCACACTTTGAGTATTGTTACCATGCAGGCTTTTCGTAGGAGCTTGGAGCTTTCATGGAGTCTTATACTTAGCTTTCATATCATGTGTTACTATGCATTCTCATCTTAGATTAATTAATTACTTCATAGTTACATTTTATCATCCCCATTGCATCATAGTTACATTTTAGGTTAGTTTGTTTTATGTTTGCATTTGAGCATATGCATAATCATGGATAGTTCACTATAGTTGCATATTATCTCACTCATCTCCACTTGTTCATCTATCATCAACATCATCCTTCATTTATCTTTGCATCCATTATCCTTTCCATCATTTTGTTTCATTTAGGAGCATACCACTAATCATTCTAGCACACATTTGCATACCACTAATCCTTCCACCACACATTTGCACATAGAAATCATCTTAGCTTACATATTAAGCATCAAATATCATTTTCTAGGTAGTCATTTTAACAACCTTTGTGCCCATAGAAATATGAGGGCCAAACGGTTTAATAAATCCCTAGAAATAGAGAACAATGATATGTGTTTGAAAGATTTGATAGTATTACGAATAGAGTAGTTTTACTTGCTTCAAACCTTGAATGTAAATTGTCTCATTAAAGTTTGTGTTGACATTAGAATAACTCACTCTACACATTTGACACGCACACAAAATGGTGCCCACCATGGGGCTTTTGCCTCACTTATTAATAATTTTTTTTATTATTTCATGATTGTAGGTTCAAGGTTTATGACTTGCGAACATTTTGCACTATTTGGAGGCAATTATGAGCTATTTTGAGGCATTTTTGCATTGCTTTTAGAGTTTTGGCGCCTATTGTATCTATTTTTGGCACCTCTTGCAAGCAGTGCAAAGACCATTTTCACCTGTTTTGAGACCATTCTAGCTTGTTCTGTGAGTTTTGGCACCTCTTGTCAGAGTTTTGGCGCCTCTTGCACTTGTTTGGGCACCTCTTGTCAGAGTTTTGGTGCCTCTTGCAAGTTGTCCTACGACTGTTTTCACCTATTTCGGGACCATTCTGGGCCACTTTTAGAGTTTTGGCACCTTTTACACTTATTTTGGCACCCCTTGCATCTTGTTCCAAGACCCTTTTAACCTTTTTTGAGACCATTCTGCACCATTTTTAGAGTTTTGGTGCCTCTTGTCTCTGTTTTGGCACCTCTTGTCACTATTTTGGCACCTCTTTCAGTTTGTCACCAAAATTAGAAACTCACATTCTATGTTGTGCATTTGCAAGTTTTCCTAGATTCATTGTCAAAGACTCAAAACATAAACTACTAACATATTGCAGGGGTTGAACGTTATTTACTTAATTCCTTTGGTTAAGATAGGAACATAGCTTAAGCAAAGGGATAATGAACATCATGTTTCCTTTTGGTTAAGTTAGGAACATAGCTTAATTAAAGGCAAATGAACACCATGTCTTTTTAATGTGATGAATGGTAGGCATATGCTCTCCCTTTAACCGGGTGATTCAAAAAGCTAGACCCATTCTTGATTATGTGCGAGTGTAAGTGGAGTATATGGCATGAGTTCTCTCTTTATTCATGTGAAATAAAGATCATTCAAACTATGGGTATACTTGATTTCTTTTGTTTATCCTAGAGGGCCTGTCTTATGGGAAAAAGTAATCACCCAAGGGAACAACCCAACCAGTAACAGGCTAAAGCCAAGCGACTTCCAACCAGAATATAAATGTGGATACTTGAGGAAAGTTCAATTATCACGAGGATAATTCTGACAAGATGGATCGAAAAGGACTCTCATAGCATGGATTATCCCCCATGAACATAATTTCTGCATTAAAACCCTTGTTGTAGATTTTCCAAAATCCTTTATATATTCTTTGGTGTAGCAACAGTCATTTCCAAGGCATCCACATTCTCACAGTTTTTAGTAGAGATGATCAGTTTTCCATGGGATTTTCATGGGGACTAGAAGCTTGGTTGGCCTGAGAAGAGAGTGCACTATAAGGGGGAGCTCATGTAGCCAAGCTTTTGAATTCATTCGCTAAAGATAGTGTGGTTGGCATAAAACCCACATGGAATCTCAAAGAATGCAGTCTTACATAACCTTAGGAGTGTATATTCTGCTTGATGTGTCTTCAAAATGAAACTCAAACAAAACACCATAAAAAATGTTACATTTTGAAAGTGAAAACCTTGATTCATAACTACATTCATTGAGGTAGACAAGTTAATAACTTAGGTCCATCCATCTTCAGAAAATTAGTCCTTCCAGAAGTGTTCAACCTTTTCTTAGGAAAAACAAAGTCAAAATATGTGGCTTACAGGATGATTTCACGAAAGGTCAAGATTAGAAAACCAAAGATCAAACCTCTTAGTCCAAAACAACATCAAAGACATTTGTCTATGCTTTACAACTTTAGGGAAAGGTTAACCTTCAATTTTTACAAGAGAGCATGCAAAAACAATCGAGTTATACATGATGTACTATTGTCAAAATCCAAGACTTTACTAACATTTTGAGTACCTTAATTACGTTTCTTGAGGAAAAACTTCAAGTCCAAGATCATTCCTTAGATACCTTATAAGTCTAAACATTGTCAAAACAGACCTATACAAATGGAACTTTTCAAATTAAGCCTAGATCTAAACATTTCAAGGTGCCTAAATCATCACTATCTATCACATCTTTGAATGCAAAACCTAGTTTCATCTTTGGGATTTGTCATCCTTTAATCATGAAACTATGTCATGCAATCAAATCAAACTTGGTCTAATCAATAGAATTTTCCATTCTATTTGACTTAGTTGTAATCCTTGGCACTATTTCAAACTTAGATCAAAGCTTAGTTTAAACCCTAACACTTGTATGCCCGTCCAAACAAGATCACAAAAGAGGAGACTCAAGGGCAAGGAACTTGGAACACCCAACTTTGAAACAGAAAACATAGGAAGTTCGAGTAGTGAAGCTTTCGATATCGAAACTCCCAACATTGAACCTCAAAATAGTGAGATCCCTAGCAACATGGCTAATGTAGAAGAAATCCCTATTCCTAGACTCAACAACATGCAAGGGGAAGAAATAAACAATGAGGATATCCAACAAGTGGAACAAAACCCCAACTTCCATAAGTTTTTGGAAAATATTTTTGAAAAAAATGGGGAAAAATACCTATTGATGTTAGCCAATCAAGGAGTTAAACTTCCCCCTAATTTTGATATCAACATCTTGAAACAGCCTCTCCAAAAGCCTAAAAAGGAAACAAAACAAATGGTTACTTTAACTCACCAAATGAAAAACCGTCAACAATAAGTTCTAGACATGCAAAGGGGAACTTCAAAATGATACTTGATCGAGGACATTTGTCCTTATCCCTTTAATCAATCCATCAACATGATACCTTTCCCTAAATGTAGTGAATTTACAAAGTATGATAAATACAATGGTACAATTGATCCATTAGATCATGTAAGGGAATTCTGAACTATGAGTTTGCGCATGAGGAAACTTATTTGATGAGACTAATTCCATGAAGTCTAGGAGGTAATTTCCTTGAATGGTTTTCAAAGATTACACCCCCCATCAACACATTTGAAGAGTTGGTCAATAGATTTCTCACTCAATACTCTTACAATATCCAACATGATATCACCATGAAAGACCTTTGTAACTTGAAACAAAAAAAAGTATGAATCCTTCCTCATTTTCTTGCAAAAATGGAGGAGATTGTTCACAAGGTATTCTCATATTGTGCCTAAAAAGGAAAAGATATAGATTTTCATTGATAACCTAAACGATGAGATGAGTTATAGGTTGGAATTACAATGTCCCCCTACCTTCAAAAAATTGATTGAAAACGGAATTAAAATTGAAGAAGCCTTAGTAAAAAGAGGGGACATTAAGGTATACAATGAAAACAACTCATCCACTTCCTCTAACAACTACAACAGTGGGGATAGACCTAAATTTTGGAAATGAAACAAGAACGTGGATAAAAATGAGGTCATAGCTGAAAATAAAAATACCAAACCCGTATTCAACTTAACAGTAGCTGCCACCAAGACCAATCAGACCAAAAATCCTCCCAACACTCCAACTGTTAGCCAAAACAACAATCAAACTAATCCAAGGACTAAAGCAACACCATTTCCAAAAAATTCCAATCGACAAAAAATCACACCATTGGGACAATCCTTAGATTCTTCCTTGAAGGAAATTACTGAGGCTAAGCTTATCAAAGTGCTAGAAGCACAAAACTAGGATCCACAAGTCAAGCCCTTTTGGTGGAATGATGCTCATTATTGTGATTATCATCAAAACAAGGGTCATATGATGAAAGATTGTTGGCAATTAAAACACGCAATCCACGATCTCATTGATAACAAAAAGGTACACATTTAAGGACCCCAAACAAATAGTGATTAGGGAGTATTCAAGAACCATTTACCAAATTATTTAAAGGGAGATTTCTCTACATCGAATACCAAAGGAAAGAATATAAACTATGTTTATGATTCTACCAATCATTGTATTGAGATGGTTGGGAATTTCATCCAAGACATTGAAATTGGAAGCCAAGGGAAGGATGCCACTACTAAAATATAGCACAATGAAAACATTATCTCACATCAAATCAATGACCTTGAACCTAGAAATCTGAGCACTAATGTTGACACGAATGACAATCAAATTAACGTCATCAAAATAAAAAATGATCAAGACAATACACCTATCAATGCGATTACAAGATGACAAGCCAAGGTAAAATTGAAAGGAGCTACCCCTTCCACATCTAAAATGAATGTTTTTTCTGGTAACTCAATATAACATCGTGGATCAGTTACAGAAGATACCCGCTCAAATATCCATATTGGAACTTCTCAATATTTCACCGGCGCACAAAGAAATCCTAGAACAAGCTTTAGTTTCCACCATAGTACTAAAAAATTTGGAAGTCTATACATTTCAAGTTATGGTGGGACATTTGACTGCACCTCATTGCTTATCATTCTCTAAACATGACAATTCATCCACCACCCATCCACATAACACTACTCTCCACATCAAAATCCTAATCCATAAACATCGCATCAAACGTGTCCTTATAGATGGAGTAGGCCTAAATATCTACACTCTCAAGCTTGTTCATGGATTAGGATATTCTGAAAATGCTATTGATCCTAGAAGGAAAATCACCATAAAAGCATATGATAATGAAGAAAGATCCTCTCAAGGATTGATCATTTTACCCATTCAAGTGGGACCAATCATCAAAGACATAGTGTGTCATATGTTAGACAAGGAATTGACATATAACATACTCTTGGGATGATCATGAATTCATGAAATGTAAGTAGTACCATCAACCTATCATCAATGCTTAAAATTTCCTTTCAATGGATAGGAGATCACCATTGCTACCAATTATAACAATCCCCAACATTTCAATGCACTCAAAACAAGTCAAGATACCTTTGTACCACATAATATAGAATTCATCAAATCTGATCCATCAAACAAAGAGATTCTAGTGGGTTCTTCATCAAGACGGCATGAGGAAAAGGCTCAATCAAAAGACAAAGGGGTCATTGACTCTATTTCATGCAACAATGGAAGTCAATTTGATGCCTTATCCAAATAGTTAGAAAGGATCCAAATAAAAGACAAGGGCATGGGGGAATACTCATTTGAGCAATCTTCATACTTATCACAACTTTCATCTTCTCCTAAGTCACATGGACAGCCATCTACTTCAAGACAACAATCTTTACAACCCATCACGCTCTTTGATGGGAAGTTTATAAAATAAAGCACTCAAGCAGAGGAATCAGAAGATAGGGATGTCCTAAACTGGTTATACAAAGATGAAGAACCTTCACAGGTATCAATGTCCAATATATGCATAGATAAGTATGGCAAAGGTTAGACAATCCTAAAAAAATGGGATATGAATGAAATGGTCCTTTGGGTAAAAGAAAAGAAGGCATCAGTGAACCAATACAACTTGTCACAATGAATCCCAAAGAAAAAACAAAAATAGGCTATAGGGAAGACTTAAAAGAGGAAGCTACTCAAAGAGTTGTCGAAAGAATCTTACAGTTACATGCTAGTGAGGATCATGAAATATATTCCAATGAATATGAATGGGACTCTCTCTAAGGAATCTTACCATGACAAAGAGATCAATGTAATCCAAAAGTATACCCCAATATGTATGAGAGGACAAAGTTTTGGTTCTAGACCACTTGAATATGGATCGCAATATGTCATTGACTCAAGTGAAGATGATCATTCTTCAAGCGAGATAGACACGTCGGAAGAAAGTAACATCTTAGACCTCATTGGACAATTTGAAAACATGGCTATCCTAATGCTTACACCTTATGACCTTAACCAATCTAATGAATCCTTGTCCTTAATGCATCCTAAACTAATTGATTGGGATCAAAAGGAGCCGCTTGACATACCCACCTTTTCAAACGATGATGCCCTCATGAACTTCCTATGTTCCAATAACCTTGACACATGTTCTACCATTGAATCTTAGAACGAAGCTCTTGACGAAGGGATTGTTAAACCTTTCAACTACAAAATGAAAAATATAGGAAATGGGTCTAATAGTAAAAACCACCTGGTGGCACTATTAAATCAAGAAAAAGTAAAAACAAGGAGTGTATCTCAAGGTGAAAACCTCTCTGAGGCACCAAGAGCTGGAAGGTTTGACACTCTCCCATAACACTATCAAGAGAGATCTCTAGTGCTAATAGAACCTACACAATCCATCAATGTTGGTAAAACTGAGATAGTGAAGACCCTATGTTTAGCGGAATTCATGACAGAAGAGGAGAAACCTCATTTCATCAAATTCTTTGAGGAGAGGCAAATCAATTTTTCTTGGTCATATGCTGACATGCCATGCATAGATCCAAAACTCATTATGAATCATTTGTCATTACCACCTAGCACAAAACCAGTAAAGCAAAAACTAAGAAAGATGCATCCCCATATCACACTTCTAGTGAAAGCTAAGTTGAAAAAGATATTAGATGCAAGATTCATATGATCTATTGACTATGCTGAATGGATATCAAACATTGTTCCAATATCCAAACTAGATAAGAGCATCAAGATATGCACGAACTTTAGGAACCTTAACAAATCATGTCCAAAAGATGATTTTCCTCTACCAAACATTGATCTGATTGTAGACTTGACTATTGGGCATGAAATGTTATCACTTATGGATGGATTTTCAAGATATAATCAAATAAAGATAGCACCTGAAGATCAAGATAAAACAACCTTCACATGTCCTTGGGGCACTTTTTGCTGGAATGTGATGCCTTTTGGGTTGAAAAATGTTGGAGCTACATATCAGAGAGCTATGACAACCATCTTCCATGAAATGATGCATACTTTTATGGAAGACTATGTAGATGATCTGTTGGAAAAATCCTACACTAGAGAAGGACACTTAGAGATTATAGACAAAATCTTCACAAGATTAGAGAAATTCAAGGTGCGGTTAAATCACAAGAAATGTGTGTTCAGTGTAACATCAACTAAACTTTTGGGATACATTTTCTCAGCTTAAGGCATTGAGGTGGATCCTGCAAAGGTCAAATCCATCATGGAAATTCCTCCTAAAAACATCAACCAACTCATATCATTACAAGGAAGGTTCCAGTCCATCAAGAGATTTATTGCTCAACTAGCTAATAAAACTCATGCTTTCAATCACTTATTACACAAAAATGTCTCTTTCAAGTGGGATGAAAAATGTGAAGCTACCTTTAGTCAACTAAAATAGTACTTGATGACACCGCCTATGTTGATACCACTAGTCAAGGGAAAACCACTCTTACTATATATTGCAACAACCAAGATATCTTTGGGAGCTTTATTAGCACAAGAAGATTCTACAGGAAAAGAAAGAGCCATCTATTATATCAGTAGGACCCTAAATGGTCATGAGATCAACTAAACCTTTATTGAGAAAGCTTTCTTAGCAGTTGTATTTGCTACACAACAATTAAGGCACTACATGTTGACTCACACCATCAAACTCATTTCCAAAATTGATCCATTAAAGTACTTACTCAGCAAAGTTGCTTTAATAGGGAGGTTAGCCAAGTGGGTCATGATACTGAGTGAGTTTGACATCCAGTATGTGGACAAGAAATCAATTAAAGGTCAAGCCATAGCAGATCAACTAACTAAAGCACCATTTTTAGATAACAATCCAATGAACATTGAATTCCCTGATAATGATGTCCTAACCATATCTACACAACAGTGGTCACTATACTTTGATGGCTCTTATACACAACATGGATCAGGCATAGGAATCTTGATTGTTTCACTGCAAGGATACACAATTCTAAAATCCTACAAATTAATGTTCCCCTGCACCAACAACACAATTGAATATGAAGCATTGATCATTGGAATCAAAATAGTTGTTGAATAGAAAATCACAGAATTTCTAGTCTATGGTGACTCACAATTTGTCGTTAACCAAGTCAATGATGATTATAAAACAAAGGATGACAAGTTGTTTCCTTACAAGAGGATTCTGGATGATTTCAAAAATTATTTTGTTGAGATCAAGTTTGCACAGGTTCCCATAATAGAAAACAAAGTTGCAGATTCCATGGCCACCATTACTTCTCCCTTGTAGATACCTAAACAATGAAGACGTTATGAATTCATGGTAGAACAAGTGTCCAACCCAGTCTATGAAGATCCAACATCCCAAGTGATATGCCATATTGTTGACCCTCAAATCTCCCTCTATGGAGAAATCCACACCTACCTACAAGACAATACCCTTCCAATTAACTTATCTCAAAACAAAAAATGAAACCTCATTCGACAAGCAACTCACCACACCCTAATAGTTGATGTATTTTATAGACTAGGTTTGGATGGTACTCTTCTTCGGTGTCTAGAATGTAACAAAGTTGAAATCGATTTACAAGAGGTTCATGAAGGTATATGTGGCACACATTCAAGTGGCTTAACCTTAGCTAAGAAATTATTATGATTGGGGTATTATTGGTCGAACATGGAGAAAGAGTCACTTCAATATGTCAAAAGGTGTTCCAAATTTCAAATTCATAGAAACTTGATACATGCACCTGCACAAGAGTTACATCCTTTTATAGGTACATGGCCCTTTTTCTAGTGGGGATTGGACCTTGTAGGCAAGATTCATCCCTCTTCCTCTAATGGACATAAGTTTATAATCACAACCACAAAATACTTCACCAAGTGGATTGAAGTTGTTCCTCTAATCACCATCACTGGGAAACAAATCTCATCATTTATCTTGAATTATCTCATATGTTGGTATGGTGTTCCTCAATCTATCATTACAGATAATGGTTGGCCCTTTAAGAATCAAGATGTTCAAGAGCTTTGTGAAAGATTTAATATCCAACATTGGTTTTCTACACCTTACTATCCCCAAGGGAATGGTCAAGCAGAGGCCTCAAACAAGACTATCCTGAAGATTTTGAAGAAAATTGTCAATGAAGCTAGACGTGATTGGCATGTTCAACTAAACCCAACATTGTGGGTTTATAGAACCAATATCCATACCCTGACAAGAGCAACACCCTATTCTCTTGTCTATGGGTCAAAAGTTATTCTACCTATTGAAGTTGAGATACCATCCCTGTGTGTGTCACTTAAAGGGATGATTTCAGATGAGGATTACAAAATATCTAGGCTACAAGAATTAGAACTATTAGATGAACGTGGACAACATGCAATTGATCACCTAAAATATTATCAACAAAGGATATCTAGGAGCTACAATCATAGAGTAATACCTAGAGCATTTCAAGTGGGTGACTTAGTCATAAAAGAAAATCCCTATAATCAACAAGATCGAGAGAAGAAGGGGAAATTTGTGCCTAACTGGCTAGGTTCCTTTATTATAGTATCAGGAGCATATAAGTTATCCACACTAGAAGGGTATCTATTTGACGAACCCCTCAACATCTTTCATCTCAAAAGGTTTTACACCTAGCTCATCTGGTGCATTGGTAAAGGTCCTGGAAAAATACCAATTTTTTTTTTTTAAAAGCAAAAATAAAAAAAAATCAAAAAAAGGATTGAAAAACAGTAAAGAAAAAGAATCATCCTCTAGTGAAAACCACTTTGGTGGCGCTTTGGGCAAGTACCTTGGTAAAAACCTGGAAAACAGGACCCTTACGTAAAATAAGCACTCTCCATCTATCTTGGGCTACGTGACTTGATCTGCAACATTCATCCATCATGCTTCCATCTCTACATTTGTCACACTTCCATTTTTGCATCATAGCTTGATCTAGTGTTTGTATTATGGTATCCCCTGGCATTACTCAACCCATTCTAAAAATCAATTTGTCCTGTCGTATCACACTGGGGGCATGTCTTACATTGGATTGGATTCTTGTACATTCTCAAGGTTAGAAAATCAAAAATCCCAAAAACATTCAAAACATATCAAAATCCCGAAAACATTCAAAACATATCAAAAATCCCAAAAACATTCAAAACATGTCAAAATCCAAAAATAGGTCAAAAAAGTCAAAAAGTCAAAAACATAGTCTTCATTTGAACTATGTTGTCTCTAAGCTTTGAACGTGGGCAAGGGTGATCTTTGATTATCCCCTAAGGCATTTTAGGTCAGTCTTCTAGGTGTTCACTATCTTCATATTTTCGTCTTGTAAATCTTGGTTGTGTTGTCAGTCGAACTACGTGGTCTCTACATGTTTAACGTAGGCAAGGCTAATTTGTTGATTAGCCTTTGAGGCCCCTAAGATAGGTCTTTAGGTTAGGTCTTGGTCATCGTGGTTGTGTCACACCCTGCACTGGGGGAAAAATCTTGCACTCACTAGGGGCAAATAAACTTTGAGCTTGAACCAACAGGAAAACAGTCATCAAACCAAAGTTACAAACACAAACTTCAAATGGATGATGATCTTTCTAAATCAAGGGTTTATCATGTTAAACACCAATGTTCAATTTTTTCTATTTTTATTTTTGATATCATATCTCTCGAGTCCTCGATGATGTATCAAACTAGAGGAGCAAGGAAGGAGCATGATTTTTCTTTGTCTGTTATCTGTGAGTTTATCATTATTACTATGCAAGTTTTTACGAGACGTACACTACAAAGTATCACTAATGGCATTCTGAATTTGCATAGGAAAAAGATTAACTCTTGTCTGTTTACGCAAGCAATTCTCAGGTCATCTCGGTTTAATTATACTTAGATGCTTGTGTTAACTTGCAATTTTAAAATATCATGAAAGTAGTACTCAAGTCATCTTGATCTAAAATATTCCATCGATGCTTGTACTCACTTTCAACATTTTAAAGGCCTAATGATGATAAAAAGCGTGAAAAATTGGTTAATATAAATGACAACTTTTGAAAATGAGATTTGCATAGTTAAGTTAGATTGCATTCATGTTAGTATTGCATGTGCATTTATGGGGTTTTCCAATGTTGAAACTATTTCACAATGGTGTCATCTCTATTATTAATGGATTGAGTACACTGGACAATAACCAAAAAAAAAACACATCATTCTCATTTAGTTGCACATTAGTTGCATTATCATCGGCATATGTTATAAAACATTCTCACATCATTTACATTCATACATTCCATCAGGATATTTGCATCAGAAAATACAAAAGAAAATAATAAAGGACATACATTGCATATCATTTGCAACATCAAAATCATGTCATCCACTACACTTAAATAAGTGAGTCTCTTCAGATTTCCAAGAAAGTGGGGAAATATGTCAAAGTTATGAAGCTTAAAAGATCAATCTACTGCAGTCTTCCCACAACTTTTGGAAGTTGGAAAGACTCACTTATTTAAGCTTAAGGCCCTAAACATTTGAAGTCATGTACATTCAATCATCTGCATAATCATTTGAATCACATCATTCATCATTAAAAAAATCATCATTGCATCCATAGCATATCATAACATCAGAATCATCATCATAACATGGAAATCAAATGCATCCTATAATCATAATAAATCACATCACATTGCATAATCATAATAAATAAAATCACGTTTCATTACACATCACAAATCAAATCACATTGCATAATCATAATAAATCAAATCACGTTGCATTACATGTCATAATCATCACATCACATTTCATAATCATAATCATCTCATCACATTGCATAAATCATTATCATCACATAGAAATTAAATCAAGTCACAACATTGCATATCATAATAGGGAAATCAAATGCATCATAATCACCATTGTATATCATATATCATCAAAAATGTCATAATGTCCATGTGTACAAGGATATCCAAAAAAATAGGATGAGATACATCAAAAACCAAAAGGGCATTGAATCATGGGAAACATATCCTCGATATCACAAAAGGTGTATACACAATGTCCAAGGAACATCACAAAATGCTATGTCGAGCTCCCACCAAATGTTGCTTCTCTCATGGAACTGGTACCCCCTCTACCTAACAAACCTACACCTGGATCTCTCCTATCTCCAGGCAATGGCTACGTGACACCCATGCTAACAATCTAAGAATGAGATCTACCAGAACAAGACTGTACAAAACTCTCTCATCGCTCAGGATGAACCAACTCATGATATTTACCTCTATAAAACTACAACTCCTGAGAAATGTGTCTGATCTCTCTAAAGAAATTTGTTGTACCTACAGATGGTGTCATCCACTATATCCTCTTGGCAATGGCCTCAACCTACTATGTCTGGTGTCTGGAGGAATCCCTCTCTTAAGTCAATATGATCATCTGTTCCTGCAGCTACTGTATATGTTGCCTATTTGTCCCTCTGTCAGTCCTCAAAATATCAATTTGCACCCGACAATGCCCTAACTCATCCTGAAGGGACACAATCTGTGCTTGAGCCTGCACTATCTCACTCTAAAATGACTAAACCTCTGCCTGTAAAGCTGCTATCTATGTTGACTATTGATGTGAGGGTATCCTAATCTGAATCCTAGGAAGCACCACCTAAGCTATGGTGACACTCCTCCTGTTCCTTGGAATTGAAAAATCCAATGGATGATTGTTATTTGCGTCACCATCACTCTCTCCACCACCCATTGCACCACCATCACTCTCCCCACCATCATCACCTTTGCAACCAACCTATGCACAATCATCACTTTTGCAACCACCCTCAACACCACCCTCATCACCTTTGCAAGCCCCCTCCCCACCATCATCACCACCCTCGTCATCTCCTCCCTCTCCATCAACTGGTGGTACATGCATGTGAAAGAACTTTGAAAAATCCTCAGTCATCTCGACATCTATAATATACAAAACATAATCCCATAAACCAGGGGTCAAGGTATAATACTCTATATAGGCTATCTCATATGATACATAGGGGCCCCACTCTAAAACATCCTGTCGTCGTTGTGCATAATGGGAAACTCCTAGGGGCATCCCTTGAACCCATCCAAATTGTCAACATACTCATAGATACAAGTAGCGCTCAAGCACAACATGTGTTCGCCCAATTAGATAGTGGGATAATAACATATATGGCATCTCCAATTGATCCTCTGGCCACTGCTCACAATCCAAGTATGGCCGCCATGTGACAAATCTCCAAGTCATCCAGAACCTGCCTCCAATAAGCAACCTTTCCCAGCTTATGTTGGACATGTGGACCACTATAACTGAAAACATAGGGTCTCCCTAGTGTTTGATGTTTCTCTCCCATGGGTCGAGTGACGACTATATGCTCCCATGCCCTGGTCTGCAGCAATGTGATGCCACATGACAGACTCGTCGCCCCGTAATAGACAACCTCATGCAAATCTTGATATAAGTGAGCTAACATACATGAGCCCTAGGCATACCTCGTACCATCAAGTGTCATCCATGATAGCACACGACCCCAACCTCCTAAAAATCCCTTTGACCTACGATCAGGACAAAGGAATCCACCAATAAATCTGGAAAGTACACATGGAAAAGGATTATATTTGCTAATCATCTATGTCCAAGGGATCCATTGGCCCATGACATAATCATCTCGACACAATATTCTCAATGCAACTATCCCACCCCGCTCTATCTTATATTACACTACTATCTCTCCCATCATTAGGATCCGTAGAATACAATAAACATCTTTGGGAGTCACGGTCATCTCTCCAGTCGATAAATGAAATGTATTATGATCACTGTGCCATCTCTCTGCCAAAGTTGTCAATAAACCTCTATTGATTCTATATTTTGGAATATCTAACAAAGAAGTCAACCCACAATGAGAGATAATCTCTCAGTTGGCTGATGACAACTGACGGACCATGTTCCAAATCTTTAGGAATCGCTCTCGAGATTGGACTACATCTCCATCCCCCTAATCATGAACACAAATCAATTAATCAATGTCATGTTCAATCAAGATTATCAGTCAATCAAGCTAATGCGCAGTCATTTGAATCAAATCAAATCAGAAAAATCAACATCTCATTCAATCAACCCATCATTCCTCACCTATCATGAGGATGATCTGCTATCAATCAAACTATCATTCCTTGCCTATCATGAGGACAATCTGCTATCAACCAAACTATTGTTCCTCACTTATCATGAGGACGATCTGTTATCAATCAAACTATCATTCCTCACCTATCATGAGGATGAGTTGTTATCAATCGAGCTATCGTTCCTCGCCTATCATGAGGATGATCTACTATCAATCAAGTTATCATTCCTCGCCTATCATGAGGATTATCTGCTATTAATCCTACCATCGTTCCTTGCCTATCATGAGGATGATTTGCTATCAATCCAAGCATCATTCCTCACCTATCATGAGGATGATATTTTATCAATCCTATTATTATTCCTTGCCTATCATGAGATCAAATCATCATGCAAAACATCAATTGAACACTATACATACCACAATCTTATTGAAATCAATCAAAAACATGACAAATTGATGACTCCTAGATTTCAAGGACATCTTGCAAACATCACCCCGAAGGCTTTCCGCAATCACACCCCACAAAATGGATCAAACAACAAGCTAAACCACCTCAAATCAACAAGAATGGTAACTTCCAAGGCAACAAGAGGCAACATTTGGGACCCCAAAGGTGACAAAATAGAGTTTGCATCTCAAAAACATGTTTTCCAAGCTTGCAAGAGGTGCCACTTGGGACCCAAAGGCACCAAAATAGAGTTTAACTCCAAAAACCTCCATTTTCAAACTTACAAGAGATGCCACTTGGGACACCAAAGGCGCTAAAATAGTGTTGGATGCCAAAAACTTGAATTTTAAGCTTGCAAGAGGCGTCACATGGGACCCCAAAGGTGCCAAAAATCTAAAACCACCCAAAAACATGCATTTTCACCTTTGTAATAGGCTCCATTTGGGACCCCAAAGGCTCCAAAACTCTCAAAAGACTCAAAAACATCAATTTCAACCTTACAAGAGGTGCCATTTGGGACCCTAAAGGTGCCAAAACTCTTGAACGTGCTAAAAAACACTCAAAAATGACAAAAACATCACCCAGAAGTGCATAACTAACATCCCATAAGCTACAACATCCATCTATGATGTTCAAAATGATTATAAAAGGCAAGAAAATGACTAACAAAGAGGTTTCTTGTAAAGCATACTGTAGGTCCAGAGGTAGCAGGCTGATCAAATTGGCAAAGAAGCTCAAGACAATGCTTGTGGTATGGGATCACCATCTTCCTCTAAGCTCTCCAATCTTCAACTTCTCCAAACTCAAAATGTAAAAATGAATCCCATTTTACCATTTTCACCGTTTAGGGGTAAAATGGAGGGAATTAAGGTGGTACTTATTTCCCATTTTTACCAAAAAGGAGGGGTAATTAATCAACACTATTCAAAGAAAGAGCTTGCAATGAACTTTTGAGAGATAAATCATCTCCGCCGTCAAAATATCATTGAATCAAAATTGGATCATCATCACAATCATCACAACACCATCACCTCATTCCAACATTTCATTTTAACATCCCCTCATTCACCAATTTATCTCTTGAGGGGGCATATATCCGTCAATACCTAAAATTCAAAAGTTTGGGGCATCAAAATATTGCATCATCTAGGGCATCAAAACATTGCATTGTATAGGGCATCAAAATCTTGCATCGTCTAGGGCATCAAAATCTCACATCATCTAAGCATCAATATCAAAATCTTCTTTGAAGTAACATGTAAACACATCACTTCAAAGAGGGGGAAAATGTATACACTTGAAAATGGTCATCATATTCAATTAATTAAATACAACCTATTTTATTAATACTTCAACTACATATAAATAAGGTCTTACTTTATTTATATTGTTCACTTTCCTTTTAATTCTCCTAATTCACATTCTTCTAAATTAAATAAACAAAAAACCCTAAACATGTTTATTTAATTAATCTCCCCTAATCTTGATTAAGAATTAGAGCACATTTCTACAACTTTTTTTATGCCACCTCATAAAGGTCACATGAAAATAAATAAGCCTAATTATTAATTAGAATTATCCTCACACACTTCCACCAATGAGAAAAAGCACATGGCTTTATTTCCCCACACTTCCAACAAATTTGGAGCACATGGGTCTTTGTTTCACACACTTGTAATCCCACACATTTGGCATGCTTCCAATTGGTCAAGGGATTCTCTTCACACACATGGCATGTTGTCCTTGGTCAAGGGGACAACATCCTAATTCCTTTCATCTCCACCATCTATCTTGTCTCCTTTGAATCTAGACCGTCGATGGGTGCCACCTCACGAAATGGTTGAGAAACCCTATAAATACACCCTCTTTCCTTAGCATTTATCATCCACCTTTTGAGTAATGCTATAGTGCTATTTTGAGATACAAATTGGAATAGTGTTATAATGCCATTTTTCATCCACACTTTGATTATTGTTACCATGTAGGTTTTTCGTAGGAGCTTGGAGATTTCATGGAGTCTTATACTTAGCTTTCATATCATGTGTTACTATGCATTCTCATCTTAGATTAATTAATTACTTCATAGTTACATTTTATCATCCCCATCGCATCATAGTTACATTTTAGGTTAGTTTGTTTTATGTTTTCATTTGAGCATATGCATAATCATGGATAGTTCACTATAGTTGCATATCATCTCACTCATCTCCACTTGTTAATCTATCATCAACATCATCCTTCATTTATCTTTGCATCCATTATCCTTTCCATCATTTTGTTTCATTTAGGAGCATACCACTAATCATTCCAGCACACATTTGCATACCACTAATCCTTCCACCACACATTTGCACATATAAATCATCTTAGCTTACATATTAACCATCAAATCTCATTTTCTAGGTAGTCATTTTAACAACCTTTGTGCCCATAGAAATATGAGGGCCAAACAGTTTAATAAATCCCCAGAAATAGAGAACAATGATACGTGTTTGAAAGATTTGATAGTATTATGAATAGAGTAGTTTTACTTGCTTCAAACTTTGAATGTAAACTGTCTCATTAAGGTTTGTGTTGACATTAGAATAACTCACTCTACACATTCCACACATAGACAAACCATAATATGACATTAATCTCCTAGTGGTTTGTTCTGAATTATTTTTTATGTTTGGATCCCACATGTACATTTTGGACAATAAAGATGCCTAGATTCACTCCATCAATATTGGAGGGTTGTATCATGTAGCTATATCCCCAAAATTGAAACACCTCGTACACTCTAGGTAGTTGTTGATCACTAGGCCAAGTGCAATATAATCGACCATCAAATGTCTCTTTGTAAATTGATCTCAAACTAAGGGGAAATTCATCATCTCCATCACATTCATTCTCATAGGGTATGTAGTTCACCTTCCCCTTGTCTTTAAGCAAATTATGCATCTTGACACCAGTTCGTGTTATGCTGCTTGTTTTTATCAATTCTTCATCTTCTGAGTTGGTATGTTGGCACATATTTTTGCTAGATGTATTATCTAATAAATGATCATTGCCCTCTAGGCTGGAAGTCGGTGATCTAGGAAACTTTAAACCAAGAACTTTATCTTGCAAGTATCCATTAAGAAAAAATGAGTTATTTAAATAATATAAAAAAATGTTTAAATGAAGTATACATGTTATTTATATCAAATTGGAAAATTCCTCACCACAAATCCTATTGGATTTGAATCGATTATAGGAGGCATACTACTGATTGGAAGCTCATCATATATGTAATGTCTGTACAATCACTCATTTGAATTGTTTCTTTTTGTGACATACAGAACATCCACAAACAACAATTATCTCAAAGTATTCATCCCATGTACTATAGTTTTGATCTACCTCTTCTTCAGTGCAATCATTTGTTATGTCTGCAATATCCATTGTCATATCCTCTTCCACCCACTGTCATCTATGCAATTTAATAGTTTTAGGTCCATGTCCACATACATATCTTGTTATTTTGCTAGTTGAACACTTAGGCTCTATATTGCTCCAATCTCCATCTAAAATTATCAACATGAATTAATTTATGTCAATATTGGATAGAACATTATAAATTTCAATAATACTGTGAAAAAAGATGGGCGTATCACAAAATTCCATCATATCATTTTTTCCTAAGTTAAGTCAAAATTTGAGTACTTGATGTCCCACTTCATCTATTGTGTCCTCATTTGATATGACATTATTTGTTGCCAAGGCCTCATCTCACCCCTATAATACACAACATAGTAAATAATGTTTAGTACACCAATTATATCATTTCAATGAATATGCTATCCAACACAAAACCTCACTTTAGTCATATATTTGACATATTGATATCATGTTTTGGCTATCCTAATTTTCAAACTTTTCCCTTGATCATAAAATCACATTTAACCACCATTCCTATGCATTTTCAACCAATAATTTTGACCTTAGAGGCCTCATGGACAAAAAAATGACTTTACCTCCTCTACGTTGTAGCATTTGTGAATTCATAACACCTTCCTCCTTTGGTTGTGGTTGCTTTCTCTTCTTACCTCTATTGTATCTACAAATTCCATTGTCTCATCTATTTCCACCCACTTTCCTCTCACCGATTTAGTATTTCTACACTGCCCACATCCTCTCTCCATGGCCTCCTCTATGAATAAAAATGTCACCACAGAAGCTCTCACCACACTACCACCAAGAAGGAAAAAGCAACTTGTGGGACCACAGTAAAAAACACTCTATCACACCGAGCTGATGAAGGAGTTGCAAGACAGTGGTGGTCACCGCACTATTGCACGCCAATGGTAGAAGACTTGTGGGACTACAGGAATCACCACAACACCACTAGGAACAAAAGGAAGACTCATGTGCCACCACAGAATCTTTCACCGCACTACCGCTGAGAAGGATGAAGCACCTTGCATAAAAATTGCTCTACCACACTGAGCTAATGAAGGAGCCACATGACAGCAATGGTCACAAAAACAAGGTAGGTGTTGGAATTATTTCCAACACTTTGGGTCCTATGATACACAACAATGAAAATAGCCAATATATAGCAATGATAGGCACTAAATTAGGCACACTTGACGTCGGCTTATACGTCCCAAACAAATTACATTAATGGCCAAAATTTGGCGCTAAAGTTGGCATTAACTAATGCCTACTAAAGTGCAACTAATGAATCAAAATCAAAAATTTAAAACTTTCCCATGTGAAGGAAGAAATTAGATGACAAAAAAGGGAAAAACATCATGCGAAGGAAGAGAGCAGGGTGCTACCAGCAACTGATGAATGAATGAATGAATGAGAGATTTTAATGATGTCCACAATACCAAGTAGCCTAAGGGATCGAGAACCAAAAAGCTAAGGAATCTCCAAACTCTTTTCCATGTTGGACCTTCTTTTATGAATTTTGACCAAAAAACTAGTTGTCTTGTTGATCTTCTCCTCCTCAAATAACTTGTGTTGATTGTCAGCCTTTAAGTTGAATTTTTATAATAAATTTGATTTAGTTTGCAACACCATAGGTAAGGTTACAAATTTTTTTCTTGCTTGAATTCATGATTGTTTATTGCTCTTTGTATTGTATTTGAATTTGTGATTGTTTACTGGTTTGTGGCCTAACCAGTCCAAGCAACCTCTAAATTGTCCCATCATTATAAATTGTAAAACCTTTAAGAAACCAAAAATAATAATTTACCCTCCCATTTGAGCTTTGGCTGAAAATATTATAGCACGAAGCGAGGATGCCTCCATATTCTTTTCCTAACCTGGGTATCAAGTAAATAGTGAACTGCTTGACAAATCTAAGAATTGGGTCAGTCATTGTTGAGCAACTGCTGAAAATAAATGCAGAAATAGCTTGGTTTTTCCCAGTCGTGCCATAGTCATTGATGCCATGACAAATTCATGCAAGATTGCATTATGAAAGAGTTTTCATGATAAGGTTATCAACACTAAGCAAATCGAGTGAACATATTTTCCCTAGGTTATCAACACTAAGCAAACCTGGTGAACATATTTTCGCACAAAAAAAAAATTCATACCACAAACTGGACAAAAACTTTTATACCTGATAGTGTGTACTTTGTTTGCCTCCATAGATTGGAAAAAAATAATTTTCCCTAGGTTGCCTCAAAATTTCAAGCAATGGAGGGAAGTGAGCATTGACAACAAACTCTGGCCAAAATGAGGTAATTCATTGTCAATTTATAGATTTGTAAATGTTTCCATTGTTTCTTTGAATTTTACATTTTAGTTTTTTATTTCTAAATTTAAAAGAAGAAATATAATTTAAATATATATATAGGGACTTGAGACTGACAAAGATAAAGAGGAATTGGCTTCCATACTGGGGGTGGACACAATGAACAGACTGGTTAATTTGGACTAGACAACACTTGTTAGATACATAGAAAAACAATTTATTAATGCACCTCAAACATTGTAAACAAATAAATTGTGTCAAAGGGAATCAATTGATTCCCCAACCAGTCCTGGATCGAGAAAAAGATCAAGGAAGAAATCAGTGATAGTAAAATATAAGAATGTGGAATAGGGAGCAGAGACTTCCACTCCTAGGACATAGAGTTCCACCACCCCGTGTTATCAATATTGCATTGGTAGCTACAATACGAAGATAGAATATGAGGTGGTTTCAGGGGAATTCTGAATGACAGATGCTAGGAAAACATTTGTGAATAGGTTGAAGGAATCATGCCTTAAACGGTTCAAAGACCATCTACACTTTCCATTCTCAAAGATACCCATGCACCTAAAAAAAGCAATTATCCATGACATGGAGACTGATTTTGGCATATGTTGGTCTGTAAAGAAGATGAAGCTATGAATGTCTCAAAACTAATAGAGATTTTGGTGCAACCAAACAAAGAAGATAAAAAAAATCCCTCCTAAGTTGAGGCAGAAAAAAAGGCCAATGAAGGTAAGTGTGAAAGTATGGAGAGAGCTTGTAAAAGCATATGAGAAGTCTGACGCACTGAGGAAGTTTGGTGAGGAGAGTATGTAGGTATTTGAATTTCTCATAAGATTATATCAAATTTATTAAACGATATTTAAATTTTATTTGTGCATAGTTAAATTGAATTAGTATATGTTTCAGGACAAGGCCTCCAAGGCTAGGCTTGAGAAACTTCGTGCCATGCATCGTAGTGGATAGAAAGGTTTACAGGCCTTGATTTGTACATTTGTAAGTATATTTAATATATTAAATTATTTTTTATTTTTTTCATTGGAAAAGGTAAATGATTTCATAGTAATTAGTTTAACTAGTCCATGTGCCATGTTTTGACAGGAGAAGAAATATGGCTGTCATCCAAAGAAATTTGAAAAGAATATGTTACAAAAAAAAAGTGGAATGATTTTGTAATCCAGATTGAGAATGAGGTATCAATAGTTGAGTTTCAATAACTTAGTTGGATATTGTTGTGTTAATATGTCAATTTGCATCTCTTGTGTTGAGTTGTTTATTGATGCATAGGATGAGTAAATAGAGCTCAAATCTTATGATTACAATATGACCATTTATGTGCATGAATAAATAGTAGAAGGAAGTAGATGAACTCAATCCATCTGACTTTATGCCTATTGGCAGACATTCCTCTTGAATCTCTAATATTAGGTGCCTGAGACTTCCCTGTAGCTTTTACCTTTCATTGCCACCTTTCCTCTTCACTGTGAGACTCGTCTCCTTTTTCCTTATATTCATTTCTAGCTTTGGCTTCTAATTCATCCCATGTTTTACCTTCCTCCTCTTTAGAATCTTCTTCTTCTTCTTTGGCCTCCTCTAATTCCACAAGAGATTCATCTTTTGAACCTTCCTCATCTAATTTTGATTCCTCTTCTACATCAGAAGGTTTGTATCCTTGATCTGAATCATCTGAATTATGAGAATCAGAATCACTAGCTTCCATATTCAAAAATTCCCAACCAACATCTTTAATAAATTTATTTGGATCATTGGTAATACTCTTCAAAATTGGTCACTAGTTCAAGTTCATTTTGCTTTCATAATACTTTATATCCATGGAGTTTATCCATCCCTTGATGTCATCAAGCGAAGATTGAGGAATGGCGTACATGTGGAGTACATCCCACTTGAAGTCTTTGAAAACAATAGCCATATCAAATTCCTTTTTCCCAAGTCCTACTCTCTCAAGGTTAACAATCTCAATCTCACTAATAGCGATTACTAAGAAAGGTAATTCCACCAACCCTACCAAATAGTTTACCGTAGGAACAATAAAAGCAGAGGCTTTGAAAGGAACTCCATGAAAACCAAGCTCTCTAAATGGTATATCAAACTCTAGTTCAAAATATTTTAGATGAGGTTGCTCCCATATAAGCTCTCTTACTCACTTTGACAAATCCTTGAAATTCTTTATTGATTTTATTTTTCCTGTCCCTCTCTTGATGTTCTTCCTCAATTTTATCAGGATCATACATTGACCTTCTTTCCCCTCCTAAAGCTTGGACCACATCCATTACCTCCACATAAAACTAGACATCCTTGGTCTTCTTGGTTCCCATACCATGATATGGCTATGCAAATGAAAATGAAGCAAATTAATCATCTCCTTCTTCGTTGGCTAGAAGAATGCATGCTTAATGTTTTGATACATGATATCAGCTCTCTCTTCTACTCTCATGGTTGAATACTGAAATCCAGTATGGTGGGCCTCCATAGTTCAAGTCATCTTTCTTCCTCTTCTACCAAATGCTGGCCTAATCCACACGTCTTCCAGCCTAATTGGATTTGTTTTTGAAAGTTGAAGTTTCTCCTAAGTCACCAATGTAGCTCTCTCTACCTTTTCAGACTCTTTCATTGCTACAAATCGTCTTTGGGATTTAATCATCTATACCACATGGTTGATGTGCTTTGAATCCTTATATCTAAAGGAAATTTCATTAACATAAATACTTCTAGGGAATTCCAATGTTGCCATTGTAGTTGGCATTAAAGCTAGTACCTACAACATTGAAAATTATCCTTCTATAAGAATTCCCTCCATCTTGTTAATTTGCTTGTAACACTCTTGATGGTGCCTACATGAAATTTGATTCTAATTCCTCTTCTACATCAGAGGGTTTGTATCCTTGATCTGACTCTTCTGAATTATCAGAATCAGAATCACTAGCTTCCATATTCAAAAATTCCCAACCAACATCTTCAATAAATTTATCTGGATCATTAGTAATACTCTTCAAAATTGGTTGCCAATTCAAGTTCATTATGATTTCATAATACTTTATATGCATGGAGTTCAACCATCCCTTGATGCCATCAATGGAATATTGAGGAATGGCGTCAATGTAGAGTACATCACGCTTGAAGTCTTTGAAAATAATAGCCATATCAAATGCCTTTTTCCCAAGTCATACTCTCTCAAGGTTAACAATCTCAATCTCACTAATAGCGATTACTAAGAAAGGTAATTCCACCAACTCTACCAAACAATTTACCATAGGAACAATAAAAGCAAAGGCTATGAAAGGAACTCCATGAAAACCAAGCTCTCTAAATGGTATATCAAACACTAGTTCAAAATATTTTAGATGAGGTTGCTCCCATATAAGCTCTCTTACTCACTTTGACAAATCCTTGAAACTTTGTATTGATTTTATTTTTCATGTCCCTCTCTTGTTGTTCTTCCTCATTTTCATCAGGATCATACATTGACCTTCTTGCCCCTCCTAAATTTTGGACCACATCCATTACCTCCACATAAAACTGGAAATCCTTGGTCTTCTTGGTTCCCACACCATGATATGGTTATGCAAATGAAAATGAAGCAAAGTAATCATCTCCTTCTCCGCTGGCTGGAAGAATGCATGCTTAATGTTTTGATACATGATATCAGCTCTCTTTTTTTCTCTCATGGTTGAATACCAAAATCTAGTATGGTGGGCATCCAGAGTTCTAGTCATCTTTCTTCCTCTTCCACCAAATGTTGGCCCGATCCACACGTTTTCTAGCCTAATTGGCTTTGTTTTTGAAAGTTGAAGTTTGTCCGGAGTCACCAATGTAGCTTTCTCTGCCTTTTTAGACTCTTTCATTGCTACAGATCATCTCTAGGATTTAATCATATGTACCACATGGTTGATGTGCTTTGAATCCTTGCATCTAAAGGAAATTTCCTTAACATAAATACTACTAGGGAATTTTAATGTTGCCATTGTAGTTGCCATTAAAGCCAGTACCTGCAACATTGAAAATTATCCTTACATAAGAATTCCCTCCATCGTGTTGGCTTGTAACACTCTTGATGGTGGCAACATTAAATTTGATTTTGATTCCTCTTCTACATCAAAGGGTTCATAATCTTGATCTGATTCTTTTGAATTATCAAAATCAGAATTACTAGCTTCCATATTCAAAAATTCCCAACCACCATATTCAAGAAATTTATCTGGATCGTCAGTAACACTCTTAAAAATTGGCTGCTAGTTCAAGTTCATTATACTTTCATAATACTTTATATCCATGGAGTTCAACCATTCCTTGATGCCATCAAGTGAAGATTGAGGAATGGCCTCAATGTGGAGTACATCCCGCTTGAAGTCTTTGAAAATAATAGCCATATCAAATGCCTTTTTCCCAAGTCATACTCTCTCAAGGTTAGCAATCTCAATCTCAAGTATTAGCTAGGGAATTTGAAATTTTATTATGGTATGTGCACTTTGATATGATACAATATGATTATGGTTTTGTCTCATATGTTGTAATATTAGATATATAACAGAAAAATAAATTGTTGCATGAAATAAATAATAAATTTTCATTCTAAATATTTTTCTTTTGCAGAACACGGGTCTTCCAAAAGATCAAGATGATCCTCAACATGATATAGATCCATAAAATATTGGTTCTTCCTATACAGATCACATGGTAGAGGATGATGATGGCGCAGATGCAGAAGACAATGAGCCTGATGGCAATGATGATGATGACAACGACGAAAATGATGATGATCATGATGGTGATGATGATAATGAGACAGTTGGTGATAGTGACCAGTGACATTCATGATCATATAGACTACATCATGGATCATTACTGATATATCGTTATGATGACTCTTTTCATGGTTACTATCATATGTATCATTTTCATGACCTATTGTACTATATTATTTAGTTGTATCATATTGACATGTATCATTTTCAATTTTTCACTATATCATTTCGACATGTATCATCTTGACTTGTATCATTTTGAGTTAAATAATTTATCAATTTTATTGATATCATTTGTACATGTATCATTTTCACTTATGTCGATTGTTGGACATGTATCATTTTGACTTGTTTTTGATGTACTGGCATATTTGACTTTCACTTGTTTTAGTTATATATGATGATTATCTTATCAGTATTGACTTGTCAATTTATATATATTAAAAGCATTCGATTATTTTTGGATGGATATTTATTATGTATGATGATTTTAATTTACTGTTCAGGATGGATGTTGTCAAATTCAATTAAATTATAGATATTTGACTCACTTGTTTTAATTATAGATGATTATCATTTTACAATAATAGTTCACATGGTGATGAAAGGTAAAATTAATGCTTGGAACCTCCAAAACATATTTAAATTTTTTGTGGTAAGCCACATTAAAAGAGGTGGTAATGTGGAAGCGGATGTCTTATCTAAATGGGCTTAAAATTTTGGTGAAACGGGGGAATTTAGGTTGGCGGATTTTAGAGGTGTTAAGTTAGCAGACAACGCCTTAAATGAATAAGTTAGCAAAGCGAGTGAAGTAGGTTTGACATGACAAGTGAAGGAAAGGGTGGTAGGTGGTGGTGAAGTAGTACTTCATAAATAGAAAGTGTGGGCAATCCAAGATGGTGTTAAATGCAAGCCCTCGATTAAGATGTGTTAATTGCATTTGGAAAGGGTCGAAAAAAACTCTGCAACAAACTTTGGTGGTGGCGGCGCTAGTTTTCAGGAGAAATGGAAGCCAATTTCATCTTCTGGTCACGAAGATCTTTGGGCTCGTTTTATGGAGAGGTGTTCGGAAAACGACTGGAGGGCCTTTTCCTTGTTGATGATGAGCAACTAGTGCAGTGTGAAAAAATGATTTGTGCCAAGGATTTTGGCTCTCTAAAACACAAATATCGAACCAACATGGACGTTTAATCCTTAATTGCAGTGCGGGGCTTTGATTTAGGTGAACCAATGGAAATGGTGAGGATGGTGATGTAGAAAATTATGCATGAATATTTTCTAGTAGGCATGGAGTTCATTCTCGAATGGGTGATTCTAGTTGTAGGTTTAAATTATTCTAAAGGACTGGTAGATGATGAAATTGAGGACCTCTATGGGAGATCGGGGCTCAAACCCTTTATTCGTTGGCTTGAAGGAAAATACAAAGTTGTCGTGAGGATGTGTGTTTGGGATGGAAAGTGCTCAAACTCTTCATCGAACAAGCGAAAAGGAAGCGCCAGAAGAAGTCGGGGAAGCAACGGAAGAAGAAGCCTCTAAAGGAGATAGTCAAGCATTTGTTGGGTCTGGGTGGAGCTCATTAAGACTGGTCATGTTTGTCTATGTCTGATTTTGAATTCTCCCTTTGTTTTTGTTGTATTAAAGTGTGTAACTCTAAACATTGTTAATGGTGGTTTTTTTTGTAAAGATTTTACTAATAAATAGTTACCGGGTTTATTTAATGTTTTACTTTGCACGTTAAGATGCCTCTAGTTTTTGTCATTTTTTATGGAATTTTGGTGGGTAATGACATTGAACAATAGATGTACTTTTTTATCTTTACAAGCATACAAAATTTCATGGGTAATTGTCTTGTTATTTAATCATATGAGTTAAATAATTAAATTAATTAGTCTATAATCATATGAGTTATTTAAGAGGAACCATATATTTAACTAATTAAATTGGAATTATTTAAGAGGCACCATATATTTAACTAATTAAATTGAAATAAAATATATTAAATTAATAAAAGGAAGCAAAACAAGAAGCATTTTTAGAAGCAAAAAAGGAAGAAACAATGGAAGCCAAATTAGAATCAATCTTGGAAGAAAAATTGGAAGCAAAATTGGAAGCAAAATTGGAAGCAAACTTGGAAGCAAAACTAGAAGCAAAAGGGGAAGCAAAACTAGAAGCAAAAGGGGAAGCAAAACTGAAAGCAAAACTATAAGCAAAACTGGAAGCAAAACTAGAAGTAAAACTAGAAGCAAAACTGGAAGCAAAACAGGAAGCAAAACCGGAAGCAAAACTAGAAGCAAAAATGGGAGTAGACATAGAAGCAAAATTAGAAGCCTAATTGGGCACTAATTTAGGCACTATTTCCAGCTCTATTTCTGACGCTATTTCTCGGTGCTATTTTAGGCATGAACAAAGGTTCTATTTTCGGTGCTATTTCAAACGCTAATAGAGATGCTGTAATTTTTCAATGCTAACTATGGCGTTATTTCTGGTGTTACATCTAGCACAAAATTTGGTGTAAAATTGAGCGCCAAGATGACCATGCTTTCTTGCACCGAGTTTAGCAAAAGGCCAACTCACCCAATTCGTGGACTAAAATACACTAAAATCCAATGCTATTTTAGGCACTATTTTCCTATTCTGTTGTAGTGAATGCAACCACAATAATTGTAACTATGTTGGTGTTACAATTCACACCTTTGGAGTGTGTATTGGCAATAGACAACTATGCATAGTAGTAACTGCTCTTCAAATTAGGAGGGGAAGCTCCCTCTTTTGCTGATATGTGTAAAAAAGGTAAAGTAATCTAATTCCTATCTTTTTGACTCAGCTAGTAGAGGCATAAGTTTAAGAAACCAAATATATTGTAGCTAAGGTTATCTCTGGTTTCACAGATCTTAACTACAACTATGATGATGCTAAAAATATCCTATCTCCTTTAGAAAAACATAGCAAAAGGAGTTAGGAGAAAATGGAATGGTATACAATAAACTCTACCTCAGGATTCCCAAGGAGTTGGAACACCTATTCGAGGTGTAGGCTAAAATGAAGGTTATTGGAAACAACATCAAATGACAAGCTAATTCTCAAGATTCCCAAGGAGGTGAAACACCTATTCGAGGTGTAGGCTGAAAGTAGATTACTAGAAACAAACACTAAATGACAATATTTATTTCTAAATTCCAAAGGAGGTGAAACACCTATCCGATGTGTAGATATGAAAGAAAGACTATTAAAAACAAGATCAAATGATAATCTCTATTTCTAAATTCCCAAGGAGGTGGAACACCTATCTGAGGTGTAGATATGAAAGAAAGATTATTAGAAACAAGTAAATTTAGAACAAAAAATTGCTTGAAGGACCTAACACACAATGAATGATCAAACCAGCTTTATGTTAAACAAAGTGAACTAATACAGAATAGCAATATTGCACAACAAGGTGAGCACAACAATTTGTTATCACAACAAAATTTAAAATACAAATGAGCAAGGGTTCTCATATTTATAGAACCTCAAAGTAGTTAGTTAACATCAGTCTTGCAAGAATGCAAGATCTATTCTTAAGTCTAAGTGTATGCAACTTAACAACTAACTAGAAAAACTACCTCAGTTAATTGATTCTAAACTAAACTAATTGGAATGTGCAACACACATGTCCTTATTGATATGAGAGTCAACTCATAACCAACATCAATTAACTGAAATCTAACTAAATGAGAATTCCATATGTACATAGGTGACTCCAAAATAGACATGCAATAATATGTGGGACATCGAGTTAACTTGGAAAGAAGCATCAAGTTAACTACTGTGTCCAATGTCTATCCTAAAAAGGTGTCAGGACATCCTGATCTATGGTTCACTAGTCGTGATCTCAAGTAATTAACCCCTCCATGAGGTTTTTGATTGCATCACCATCTGGAGCACTGACACTTCTCTATAGTACTCGATGTCTTCATAGCATCTCTTCACCGTTTGTGATTTGACTCTACAGTTCTCGTCCACTCTTGGCCACCTCATCAAATAATGTTGACATGACTACAAGTTGATCCAACTTACAACCAACTAAATCACCATTCAAAATACCATGAATGAGTCTCTAAAATTTTGACTATACATCGGTGTGCTTGATGTATTCACCATCCTCATGTTGATATTGTTAAGGGACTTGTGATACGAAAGTTCTTACGAACTTGATAGCTCTTGCCACCTTTTCTTTGCTCTCGGTCAATTCTGCAAAAAATTGTTTCATGTACTTTTACCTTGAAGATTAATTGTTCTCTCCAAGTAAAAATTTCTTCCTTATCATCTTCTGTAGTGACCAAATCATATGTCATCCTCAGGTGAGAAATGATTATCTCATTATGTGGTTTTTCTACCACTAAGTCTTGCTCCAAATCCTAAATCTGTAGGCGAAGTTCGTGGGAATTATACCTCAACTAGTACAATTTTGGAAGTATGAAGAGGTCCCTTGTGACAAAATCTTATTTCCAGTCCTTCAAGTACTTCCCATTTACAACCAGCTGAGTTAGCTGATTTTTTTTCTATTGGTAACTCTAACATCTACAGGATCAAGGTGATGACATTTTCAGTGTTGTGCATAAGGTTGGAGATTTACTGGCAAAGCTACTGGTTAAAGATATCAAGTTTCCACAATCCATCAAGTAGTGCTAATTAATTTCTGGATTTGATTGTGTTTTTGTTTTTCACATCGACGTTTCGAATCATACTACATGATCCATCATCAGGATGAAAGAGAGCTGGAGGAGAAAATGATTGTTGCAGACCAAAGCAAGCTAAAAAGAGAGAGGGGAGACATAAGGAAGGGGGCACAGAGTTTGAGGCACACGATTCGAGGTTAAGGGTGGATTAAAATTGTTTAATGAAAAAGAAATTGAAAATAAGAATAAATAAATTAGACAAAGTAATAAAGCAACAAAGACATAAATGATAAAGGTGTGAACCAAGGAAAAAACATAAAATGAAAAGCAGAAGAAAAATCAAATAGTAAGAGATAAACAAACCAAAATGGAATGAGAAGAAAATAATAAAATAAACAAAAGAATGAAGAGGAATACATGAAAACGAAAAGAGAGATAAGTAGAGATGAATAAAAATAAAAGACAAAATGATAAAGGAACAGGGATTAAAACAAGACAAAATAAATGACTAAGATAAATAAAAAGCAATAAGTAAAACAAATACAAAGAAAATTGAAAATAAAATACAGAATAAAGAAAACTAAAATAAGGATTAAAACATAATAAGATAAAGAAAAAGAAAAAGAAAACTAAAATCAAAAATTAAGAGAAGAACAAACCAAAGAAAATAAAATACAAAGAAAATAGAAAATAAAATAAAATAAAATGAAATAAATATAAAATAAAATAAAGAAAAATGAAAAGTAAAATAAAGAAAAACAAAAATAAAAATTAAAGCTATAAGCAAACCAAAATAAAACAAGAACAAAGACAATGAAAATAAAATAGAATACAAAATATAATCAAGAAATACAATAAATGAAATAAAACAAAGAATAATGAAAAAATGGAATAAAGAAAAACACAAATTGAGATTAAAGGGAAAAACCAAGCAAAATAAAACAAGAAACCAAGACGAATAGGAAATAAGAATAAAATAAAATAAAATGAAATAATTATATAATACAATAAATAAAATGAAATGATATAACTATAAAATAAAATAAATCAAATAAAATAAAGAAGAAAGAAAAGGAGAAACTCAAATCAAAATTAAAGAGAAGAACAGACCAAATAAAATAAAATGCAAAGAAAATTGAAAATAAAATGAATAAGTATAAAATAAAATAAAATAAAGAAAAGGAGAAAGTAAAATAAAGAAAAACTGAAATTAAAAATAAGATAAAGGAAACTAACAAATTAGATGAAAATAAGTCAAGTAAAATGACAATAAATAAAATGAAATTAAGATAAAAGAGAAAAACAAACCAAAATAAAGGAAAGGCAAAGAAACTTGCAAATAAGAAAATCAAGTGATATAACTCAAAAAATAAAATAAAAACAATAAAGAGAAATGAAAGAAAGTAACAAAAATAAAATAAGGCAAGTAAAACCTCAAAGAAACTGACATTAATGCTGATGAAAGTAATAAAAATGAAAGAAAGAAACTAACCAAATAAAATGAAAATAAATCGAGTAAAATAAAAATAATTAAAATAAATGAGATAAAAGAGATAAACAATCCAAAATAAAACAAATGACAAAGAAAATTGAAAATAACAATAAATGAAATAAAATGAAATAACAATAAAATAAAATAAATCAAATAAAATAAAGAAAATTGAAAGAAACTAACAAAATGAAAATAAAAATAAATCAAATAAAAGCTTCAAAGGAGCAAACGCTACTTCTAAAGAAAAATAATAAGAATAAATTTTTTTTGAGAGTTAAAAATAAATAAATAAACTAAAGAAAGATAAGTAGAGAGACAAAGACAAAAATAAGATAAAGGTCAATAAAATAAAAAATTATATTGGTTAAGAAGCAACTAGTAAAAACAAACAATAATACAATAATAAACCAGCACAAAAGGGAGATAAACAAAGAGTAAAAGGAAGACAGAAGCTGAGAGGACTCAAAACAAGGAGGTAAAGTGACCAACCAAAAAGAGCAGGATAATGACAAGAAGGGGGGGGGGAAACAACCAACAAAAGAGGGGACGAAAAGGCCCAAAAGAATGAGAAGAAGTAGAAGGAAGAAGCAAAAAGAGAACCACAGGGGAGAAAGGAAAACGGGAGACAGTCAGGAGTGGTTAAGATGGTGGTTCCTGAGGTTGGATAACAAAGGTTGCCAGGCACGACTGAGATTCCACCCTTCATCACGATTTAAGTTGGCGGGATGATTGCTAATTACGATGGCTTCCTTGAGTTTTCTCTTAAAAAAGTTATCTTCTTTGTATAAAACTTGAAAGTCTTCAAGACAAATGTGGTGTTTGGTGAAAGAAGAGTGCTCTGCGAGAGCGGATTTGAAGACCCGATCATGCTTGATGTCTGCACTATGCTCTTTGATTCTAGTCCTAAAAGAGCAACCTGTTTCCCCTATATAAGGGATGCCACAAGAGCACACCACCTTGTAAACACCTGATTCAAGAAGGATGTCTTTAGGGTCCTTGAGAGAAGGAATGAGGTTTCTCAAAGTCGCAAAGGGCTTGAAGGCGCAACGAAGTCCTTTCTTGAGGAGGATCTTGGAAATTTTGTGGGAGATGCCTTCAATATAAGGAAGGGAGGCACAAGGAAGAATATTCGGTTTAGAGGTATTGGTTTGGGGATGGAGACTTGCTCTGGTTTGGTTGAAAGCTTTAGAGATTTGTTTGTTGGTGTAACCATTCAGGATGAAGACACTGCGGAGATGAGCCAACTCCTGGTTTAAGTATTCCTCATCACAAATTCGAAAAGCACGCATGGCAAGGGTTTTAAGGACCCCAAATTTTTGGCTAGGGTGATGATGAGAAGCAGGATGGAGGTAGAGGTCAGTATGGGTTGCTTTGCGAAACACCCGACGGCCAAGGGAACCATCTGATTTCTTGATGAGCAAGATATCAAGGAAAGGGAGTTGGCCGTCAACTTTGAGTTCCTTGGTGAAGGAGATACATTGGGCAACACTGTTGAGATGAGAATGAAAATCTTCTAATTTGTCAAGACCATGAGGCCAGCAGATATTAGTGTCATCCACATATCGCTTCCACCACTTCGGTTTAAGAGGGAAAGAGGAAAGGGCAATTTCTTCATATTGCTCCATGTAAAGGTTTGCTATGATAGGGGAGAGAGGAGAACCCATGGCAACACCATCAACTTGCTCATAGATGACTCCTTGGAAGGAGAAGAAGGTAGATCTTAGGCATAATTCGACCAGGCTTGCCATTTCATTGTTGGTTTTACGTTTGACAATTTCAATAGAGTCCGGGATGGGCACCTTGGTGAAGAGAGAGACCACATCAAAGCTCACCAAGGTGTCATTCTTATCTAATCGGACCTCATTGGCAAATTTGATAAAGTGGGTAGAATCCTTGATGTGTGATCCTGAATTACCCACATGTGAGGAGAGTAATTTAGCAAGGAGGCCAGCTTGTAAGTAGGTGAGCCAATGGTGTCCACAATGGGGCGAAGAGGAGCACCCGCTTTGTGAATTTTGGGGACTCCATAAATACGAGGAGTTACCTCCTTGGAAGGAACCAGACACTTCTTGGTGGCTTCATCAAAGGACGAGCCAGAAATGGCAGATTTAACTTTTTTGAGAATTTTGGAGCAAGGGTTACAAGGGAGAGTTCTATAGCTTTGTACATCAGAAAGGAGAACAAGCATTTTTGCATTGTAGTCCTGTTTGTTCATGATAACAGTGGTGTTTCCCTTGTCAGCTTTGCTGATGACTACATCATTATCACATAATAAATTCTTGAAAGCAAAAAGTTCAGCCTTGGGGACATTGCACTGCGGGGGTTTGGCACGCCGTAAGGCCACTGCACAGTCTTGTCTGACCTCTTCCGCAATGTGAGAAGGGAGAGAATGAATGATGTTCTCAATCTCAATGAGGAAATCCAAGTGGGGAATGGAGCGCGGAGAGATGGCGAATCCCAAGCCCCTATTGAGGAATTTTAAGGCAAGGGGGTGCAATCGGGCATTGGACAGATTGACAACTAGCTTGGACTCCCAGTCTTTGACCAAAGTGGGGGTGGGATAATTGGATTGACTAGGGGAAAAAGAGTCACACGTAAGCTTAGCCTCACACGCATGAGACGTAGCTCGAGACGGAGGGGAAAGGGAAGCCACCGAAATTGTTTGTTGAGGGGCACAGTTGGCAGAGCCGCCTAATGAAGAGATGGCTTCAAGCGTTTGACCCACGCGACAAGGAGAGAGATACATGATTGGACTTGGGTCACTATCGGGAGTGGCTCCAAGAAGACTCAAGGCGGCGGGGATATCAGAACCATTAATTCTAACAATTACGTTTGAAGCAAGGGCGTGAACAGCGCGCGTACCTGGAGACAGTAGGAAGTTACCGTTTGGTGAAGACCGTTGGAGGACGGAAGTCTCAGACTGCTCACTGGAATTCTGCAACGTCGATCTCCATGAGCAACAACTGGAATGATCCCTGACCGAGATGAGATCTTTATTCTGCACGTCCATGAGATGCAAAGGTGAGGAACCCGTTGTGAAGCCATTCTTTTGTTCGGGCTTAGTGTTCAAGGCCGAGCAACGGTGATGAGCAACAACTGGAACAAACTGCTCACCGTTCGGCGAAGAACGCTGGAAGACGGGAGTCTCAGGCTGCTTACCAGTATTCTGCAACGTTGATGAGTTAACGTATGGCGAAGAACGCTGGAAGACGGGAGTCTCAGACTGCTCACCGGGATTCTGCAACGTCGATCTCCATGAGCAACAACTGGAATGATCCCTGACCGAGATGAGATCTTTATTCTACACATCCATGTGATGCAAAGGTGAGGAACCCGTTGTGAAGCCATTCTTTTGTTCGGGCTTAGTGTTCAAGGCCGAGCAACGTTGATGAGCAACAACTGGAACAAACTGCTCACCGTTTGGCGAAGAACGCTGGCAGACAGGAGTTTCGGGCAGCTTACCAGGATTCTGCAACGTTGATGAGTTAACGTATGGCGAAGAACGTTGGAAGACGGGAGTCTCAGACTGCTCACCGGGATTCTGCAACGCTGAAAAGCAACAACTGGAACAGTCCCTAGCTGAAAAGAAGTCTGCATTCTGTTCGTCCATGGAAAGCCACGGTGAGGATCCCACGCTGAGGCCATTCTTCTGTTCGGACTTAGTGTTCCAGGCCGAGGTGTTAGAAGGTGCAGCGGTGGTAGTAAGAGGATTTGGTAGAGCAGGAGGACACGGGGACAATGCAACCGAGGGGCGAGAGGGAGCTGAGGTTCCAGTATTAACCCACGAGTTGGTTGTAGCACTAGAGTGTCTTTGTTGCAAGTATGCGAACTTCTTCTGTTGCCTTTTTATACATTCATTCTGACGGCCCAGGGCTCTGGCATAAGAAGAAATGTCCAGGCGAATCCACAGGTCCGGGCGCAAGACCGAGGTGAGTTCCAGATGGAGATAGAATAGTCTAGAGTTAAGCCGGTCAATACAGCTCCTCGTGGATTTAATGACTGATCTGAGAAGAGATAAGCCAGCATGAAAGAAAATGTGCTTAGTGTGGTGGCTCCAAAGATGATGGGAAATTTTGACAAAGCAGGGAATTAGTCTGGCATCTCTGCATCTTTTTAGAAAAGTGAGGTCTGCAACTTTCTTTGAGAGTTTGATCCTTAGCATCTCTAGCTGCTTTGCTTTGAAACATAGTTCCCTCCCATGAAGGGTATCAATTAAAGATATCAAGTTTCCACAATCCATCAAGTAGTGCTAATTAATTTCTGGATTTGATTGTGTTTTTGTTTTTCACATCGACGTTTCGAATCATACTACATGATCCATCATCAGGATGAAAGAGAGCTGGAGGAGAAAATGATTGTTGCAGACCAAAGCAAGCTAAAAAGAGAGAGGGAAGACATAAGGAAGGGGGCACAGAGTTCGAGGCACACGGTTCGAGGTTAAGGGTGGATTAAAATTGTTTAATGAAAAAGAAATTGAAAATAAGAATAAATAAATTAGACAAAGTAATAAAGCAACAAAGACATAAATGATAAAGGTGTGAACCAAGGAAAAAACATAAAATGAAAAGCAGAAGAAAAATCAAATAGTAAGAGATAAACAAACCAAAATGGAATGAGAAGAAAATAATAAAATAAACAAAAGAATGAAGAGGAATACATGAAAACGAAAAGAGAGATAAGTAGAGATGAATAAAAATAAAAGACAAAATGATACTGGTTTTCAGCCTTGAGGGCTGCTTTATCTTCGTCATCCTTTATTACTCTCTCCTTTATGCTTTCTATTGTAACTTCGAGGAGATCCACATATGCTTGGCATATGCTTTTACCAAGGTTGACCTTTATCAAAGTGAATTCATCAACTTCTACTTCATCCAAGTTTTTATCCTCTGGTGGTACAGCGGTCTTAATTATAATATCTTTGCCAGTGTTCCTTTCTACATGGACTTGCTTCTTGCCTTCTTATCTAGCGTGTCTCGGTATACATGATCAAAATCTGCAAAGTCTAGTTGATAGGAGTGCTACCTCCTCTTCCTACCTAGGAGATTCTCAAGCCAAGATGAATCCTGACTAATCTCACTGGAAGGATTAGTGCTAGTTTTAGGAACTCTTGATGAGTGAGAATGTGTTGAAGAATTGCTATGTGGTGGCAAGTCTAGCTCCAATTCAATGCAAATTGGAGACTATTGTGGAGTTGGTGACAGCATGGGAGGTTCTACCTCTATTTCAGGTATGTTCTTAGTTGTATCTGTGGCAATCCCCACATGTTCTTGCTCAACAACTGATGCTTTTCCCTTTGTACTCCATGACATCCTACTTCCTTTAGGAGGGTTACTCCATGTCTTCTATTTGGGTTTTGACCTCGATGAGGAAGGTATTGAAGTAATAACTGATGGAAACTTTTTGGTTGGTACGGCTACCTTCCTTGTCCTCTTGATATCCAAGTAGAGTACACTATTTCTGACAACCCTGCTTGTTCTTTCCTTAATAGAAATGCTCTCTTTGGCGTACCAATCAACGAATGGAAGTGGTTGTGTGTCAACTCGATCTTTGAAGAATTGAGGAAGTGTGACATCCCCATCATCATTTGATAACCCCTCCATATCCTCTGACATAAAGTCAACAATTTGTGAAAGGGTGAACCTGTTATAGTTGTGCCTTCACACCTCAAATTCATCCTCATAGTTGAACCAATAGTCTTCCATAGAAGGCTTGTGTGATGAACGACTACCAAGGCATGATGAAAATTGACCCTAAGGGTCATATGAGCATTTCTCGAAAAGATACTTAAGGTTAAGTCTCGTCATCTCATTGCTCATAGCCTTGGCATCAACTACTGACCTACACCTACAAATTCCCATTTGTAATGGAAAAGAGGTAGTTATTTTGTGTTTGTTGCATAGATAGGAGTGGACCTCATGCAACTACTATATAAATTACATGAAAACCACATTATCTGAAGGATAACATGGTAGCATGGTGGGATGACCAATGTATTCATACACACAAATGTAGATAAAAGTAGGGAACTCAATGAACCAATTCACCCAATCTACCATTGTTGATTTAGCTTTTTTTTAAATACGTACATGTAGCTCACAATCAAGACTCCTCACTATGTACATTAAGAATGATTCCTACACTTGCTTGAAGTGTTGCTCAAACTATGTGAACTCAAGCTGTAAGTAATACTCATGAACCTTTTGTACACTTAGAATCCCCACAGTATTCAATCCTCTAAAATGGCCTTGGAAAGCTATTAGATACATGAGGTATGAACACATGTGAAACTCATGAGCAACCAAGAAACCAATCATTTAATTTTGGAAAACATCATTGATCAAAGAAGCCTAGTCATAGAATTCCTTAGGAAGGACAAGTTGAGCCATGACATAGTACATCCAAGGTTGAGACTTGTTAGCATTTGCTTGACCGGAGACACGGTTGAGAAGGGTGATCATAACCATGTATTCATCTCTAAACTCTCCATGACTCATATTCTTTGAAAAAGTACTCATTTTCTGTTTGAGCCAACTCTCTATCATCCTTCTCTAACACTTTTCCTTTTCAGAATTGAACACCTTCTCACATTCCTCCATGGATGTGACTAAATTATTTATATTGGGAGGAATACCAAAGCACTTCTCAATGCCTTTAGGCTTGAGACTCCATACCACTTTCCCATCCACTGATTTAATTTCTCCTATAGTCAGGTTATAATGCTTTACACAACTAATTACAAAATCTATACACTATGTTGTGATGGGAAATGAAGCCACTTCTAGCAACCCAGATTCTTCAATGTTTTGAAGCATAGCTTGGTCTATTTTTGAAGCGTTGAAGTTAACCTCTAGATCCACTTGGTGCAAATCTATGTCAGTCATTTTGATGAAATCATGAATTAAGACCGATTTGGTCTTATATTCAGTCTAAGTGAATTGCATTATGAAAAACTAGCCTGTTGACTGTAAACACGGATATGTTTTGACAACTTTTTTTGGTGAGCTAAAAATAGCTTGTTGAGGGGAAATTTTCATGAAAAAATTATGAGATGTGGGCTTTTAGATAAAATGATAATAAGAAAATCCATAATGTTAGAAATTCAAAAAATTGCTTTTTTGCTTGGAATGTAAGAGCTTTTAGAAGTAGCAGGGGCAGCAGGGATTGCGAAGAAATTTTTTTTGGAGAAAATTTAACATATGGGTTTTGTTGTCGCTTGAGAGTTGATCAAACCTAGATTCTTCATTTTTTAAAATGTTGAATTTTCCACTCCCATGCAAAGGAATCTTCATAAAAAAACAAAGCTTCAAAAAGTGAAGCTACAAGGAAATTTTTCCAGAAAAATTCTAGCACATGGGTTTTGTTGAGAATGTTGTGCTCAACGAACCCAAATGATCAAAACTACAAAAAATTGTCGTTTACTTGGACATGTGAGAGAAAACCTAAGACAAGGATAGAATAAATGTGAGGAAGAGAAGATAGAAATTGTATTCTTCCTCTGTAACAATGACGCCTATCCTTGAAAGAAGTCTGACATGCATGTGTTGAAAGATGAAATTTGGAAAATTATCCTATTGAGTAATTTGGAACTGTATTGTGAAGAAAACTAAAAAATTCTTCCCTTAATGCCTCCAAATTTTGCTTTCACAAGAAAATGTGTTTGCCTTCAACCTGTGATGAAGGAAATGGACACCCAAATGCATATTTAAAGAATTTTTATGAGTTAAGGCATCACAAGCATGTAAAAACCCTAATTTTTGGACACAACATTCTCATTAGACCTCATTTAGTTGATAAAAATGGAGACCGGTCCTTCAAATAGGCTCCACCCAGCATGCAAAGATGAAAAAGACCACATGCAAAAATAATGGAGTATTTTATAGTTCGATTTCGAAGTGAAACTGAAATTTTATTATTATTTTAATTCAGTTCAAAAATCCCTCCATTATAGGGCGACCAAAGCACTTTAGTTTCAAAATTCAAAGTTTGACTTTGAATTATGGATGTTGAGTTGATCTTGAAGCTGAGTTGACACATTCATCACGAAGCTAGATCAAATCTGAAAAGATGTTGTTGGGAGCAAAAAATGTTAAAAACTTCATCTAGTGCCTTGAATTCTAGGGTGCCTTTTTCCAAAAGGGTGCATATTTCACCAGATTTGGCCATTTTTTGGATTTTGACCCTTCGTGCTTTAGTCTACAACTATCAGTGACTAACAATTCCCATTGACTAGATATTGAATCCATTGTGAAGCTAAAAGAATTCCACAAAGGATGACTATATGTGCAAGTTCTGAAAATTGATTTAAAGTGCTCAAATTCAAGGGCGCCCCTAGCCTGCAAGGGGTAATTGACCTTCTGAGGTTGATTTTTCACTTTGCAACTTCAATGAAATGCCCCACTTTGACCCTTGCTTCTAGGAGTTGGATTGCTCTGATGTTTGCACTAATGATCTCATTGCAAAGATTGAACAACTTGGAAGAGATGTTCCTAGGAGTGACGAAGCCAGAAGATTGAATCGGAGGCCCCAGAAAGTTGGGTGCATTTTTCAAGAAGGTTGCATCTTTTCAACACATTCAAATTTCTTCTTGCTTTTGTCTCTAGTGTTTTTACGCTGAATCTTAATCGGTGGGCATTTGACAAGTCTCGAGAGCCAACCGCTAGATTCATTGCGTAGCTAGAAGGATTCTCATAGATCTCTTGAAGAAGAAACCTATCAAAAATCACATCTAGTTGGCCAAAAGGCTAGGCACCCCTAGCCTGCAAAGGTACATTTTGGCATTCATTATATCCTCTATTTTACATGCTTATCAGATCAACAACTACGATCATTTAGTATGTCTTATGAACTGGTGAATGGATTCATTGTGGAGTTGGACTGAATATGGAGAGATTACCTAGAGATGGTTACTGCAAATTCTTACATCTGGAAGGATTTATTCTTGGGCACCCATGGGCTACATGGGCACAAATTCTATAATTGACTACCATCTTTGACATTCATTGCTTCCCACTTCTTCCGCCTCTACCATTGTTTGCCATTTTTTTGCAAATCTGATGGATTTGCTTGATGACTTGTTGGAAAGTTGACAAAAATTTGAAGAAGATGGATAGTTTTGCAACCATTATCAATTGGATCTGGGCGTTCAAATTCAAGGGTGCCCCTAGCTTGCTGGGGCACAATTTGCTCTAGACTTGATAATTTTTGGATGATTTCACCTCTTTCGTGCTTCGTGAACATTGTGTCATTTGTTGGGTTGATTGAGTTGAAGCATTGCTTCTGTTGACACGAGTACATGACTGTGTTTCCCCATTTTTACATGTATGAACACTGCAAAGTTGACTTGCACATTAATTGCACAAGTACCTCCCTCGTAGCAAGGCGTAGTGTTTCCAAACATAATATTTTTTACATTTTTCACCATTTGAAAATCCCCTCCATCGCAAAGCATATTTTTCAGCATCTTTCACCATAGATTCTTCGCTAAAGAGTTTAAGGCTTAGATTTCAACACCTAGTATTGGCCAATTGCCATTGATGACCTTAAAGGTCCTAACTTTTCTCCTAAAAAAATAAAAACAACCCACCAGAGCTAAACTGAATGTTTCTTGATTTTGACTTCACCAATGTGATCGTGAAGTGAAATAAGCCAATCAAAATTATTTTCAGTCAATTATGGAAAGATCCTATTTTTTAGGGTTTTTCCTAAAAATAGGGGCCCAAAAACCCTAATTTTCAAAATTTTCAAAATTTTCCAATATCTTCTAGGCATTAAACCCACAAAAAGTGCATGCTTGGATTGACCTAAAACTTAATTTTGACAACAATTTTACAAGAGTTAAACCATTTTAATCAAAATGCCTTAATGAAGCAAATTTTTTGTTTCGGGTACAACAAACTATACCAACTATAGTGATGTAAATAATTACACAAACTCAAGGAACCAAAATATCAACATTGTTGACTATCCCTTGTGAAGAAACTATGAAAAAAAAAGGTAGAAAAATGAGAGATCACACATAAACAACTAGTATGATCACTATAAAAAACCCTAGGATTATTGACCCCAAGAAATATTGCATGTTTCATAAGAGAAGGGGACATGACATTAAGTCGAGAAAACCACTCCATAGCTTGTCCCCATAATATTCTTGGGAAGAGGCACATTAGATAAGTATTGTTATGTATAATCTCTAAACAAGCTACATAAAATTCTCTCATGTGATCATGAAGGTCTCCCTTTCTTTTGTACTTAATGAATTTAAGTATTTTGAAATAATGTGGAAAGGGTAGCATATAAAGTCTTGTCAAATGGGTAGGGGCATATGTCTTCTAATGTATAGCTATTTTTTGTGGCCTTATTTGCAATTTGTTGTTGCAAATTTTGGATTTGCAAAGCTAGATTATTGGGATTTGTTGCAAGTGTTGCATTGATTGCATGGTAAGTGGATACAAGATGTGATGATTGCTAACCTTGGAGGTAGTTTGATGATGATGGATTTTGATGATAGATGGAGAGTTTTGTGGATTGTAAGCATGACCAACTATGTTAGGATTAACATACTGTTGTAAATGATTTTGGTATTGTGGAGGGATGTTGTGTTGTGGATGAGTGTAGTTAAGGGGGACTGATGTATTGGATGCTCGATACGTGAGTATGAATGTTAGATGTTAGTGGTTGGTAATTTTGGGTATTATATGGTGGTGTTGGTGTATTGATAGGATTAATAGGTGGGTGTTGATGTAATGGATTGGAGTTAATTGGTGGTGTTTGTGAAGGGTGAGATGATTGTGCATGTGGATTATTTTTCAATGTGGAGATGATATATTGATTAGATGTAGCATTGTATAACAGGTTGGTGATGTGTGTAGAGAATGTGAGAGCTTGAATATGTGTGGGTGGTACTATAACTTGTGTAGAATTAGTAGGTGGTCACATCCAAAAAAGGATATAAAAATCACGAAAAATCCTAACCTGGGAATTGGACATTCCATCATGCGACTAATATCTTCTCATGGTCATTCATTTACTTGTCAAACCAGGGAACGTATACTTGAAATGGAACAGCATTGTATGTGCACTAAGAACTAGTTTCAATCACCACTTACCGGAAATAAATACTTGGAAGGAATTCTACCTATGCTACAGGAAAGTAATGTAAAGTCTTCTTAACTCAAACATAACTTAACCAAAGTAGAAATCATAACAACTATTACTAAGAAACAAACTATGAACTGGCCTTATGCTGCAGGAACAAACACAGGGATGGATTCCTGATGCTGCAGGAACAATATAAGACTAAGTTTGCATTGAAAATTTCAAGAATGAAATCTAACCTATAATCAACAAAAGATAAACAACTACTCAACTACAAATACTTACTAAGTGGGCCCCCTTAGCGAGCATCAACTAATTTATGCAAGGATTAAACTCAGAACTTCATCAACTTTTATTCATAACTTGAAGTCATCTACATTGATTGTTCTGCTTCTAGAAAACTAACAAACTCTGATTCTTATTATGATACTAACTCTTACATAATCTGCTTTTTGTGTCATTTACCCACGCAGGAGGAACACTTATTTAAATCAGGAAAGCAACTAACTACCTAACTCTAACAAAGAAAGATGTGGATATAAATGTATCATGAAACCAAGGAACAAACTTAATAAATGAACATATTTGTTCAACACGATTCAGAGAGAATTTAGCATTCCACTCTTCCCAGATTAATTAACATTTATATTTCTTCCCAACAACTCGGTCAGAGAGTCTTTGCCGAAACAACTTCCTTGAAGTCGTGTAGGAAATGGACTTTACTACAAGGCCGAGATCGATTGCGCTTGACTCATTCATGCTTCCTTTAACAACCTGCAAAACACAAGGCGACATAAGCGAAAGAAAGCATGCATGGCAACTACACGTTATCCATTCATTAATCACATATTAAATCTATTTCATTATTCAAAAACCGCATGCATTATATAAATCATTTGGGAAGTCAAATAGGGTAATTAATATAGACATATAGAAATGTTAGGCTGCAGGAATATAGGAATGTATTGCTACAGGATACCACTCGATAAAAAGGTCTTTAAAGAGCTAAAACAACCATTAACAACAAGAGTAAGGGTATTAAAAATACAACATAATACTCAAATCATGAGCATATTTTTGGCTCATCATTTTCCCCCTACTTAGCCTAATGATGGTCCTCCAGCATTAAGCTTCCTGGTTGTCTCCCTGAAATCAGTAGGTATGGCATGACCCTGCAATGAAGTTCTGAACTTGTAATAGAAACCTCTAAAATTCTACCATCTTTCATATCTATGGGCTTCTATATCCTCATTAATATATGTAGCTTGATAGGGGTAAAGTGGCCACATCAACACAAGACGTCGAAATGTCAAAGGCAGCCATAACTCAAACCTCTTCTAGAGACCGAGCTGCATGTACCTTTCTGTTCTTCTAAGGGTTGCCTTGAAATTCAAGGGGCTATGAGGCTCAGACCTTCTTAATCCAACAGTTAATTTTTCCCATCTTTTCTCAATTTTGGAAGACGATAGCTTCAAAAACAAATATGGTTGGCCTTTGAATTCATCATATACCTGTTTCCTAGGATCAAATATTTTCATTCTGACTGTTTGATCATTGAATCCATATGCAATAGTGAGCAAAGTTTTCAACATTGTGTAGGGATATGAGCTCTCAGGTCGCAGTGGGATGGGCTCATCCCATTCAGCTTCTTCATAGGCATCCAATTGTCTGGCATAATTAGTTTCATTTGCTACCCAAGACATGAGTGACTTTAAATGAATATCACCAATATAAAGAAGTGGATTCCACTCTGTTTCAGAGGGAATTATCAAACCATGCAAATAAAATTCACACAAAGAATTCTTCATCCAACTAGGGGCTACTTGGTATGCATCATAAAATTCTTTGGCTGTATGAATAACAGGATCTAAGTTCCTTGAAATTCTCATTAACTGAAACCAAAGGAATTGTTCCTTAAGGCACAAAGCATAAACCCTGGGTGGTGGTCTACATTCCATGATTTGACTAATTACCTTCATCAATTCATTCATTTTCTCCTTCAATTCTTGAATTTCCTGTTCCTGCCTTTCAATTTTTCTTTTCAATTGCTTCTTCTCTACCTCCCAAAGGCTTTGGTGTACTTTAGTTTTGGCTAAGTGGTGGAAACTCAAGGTTTGAAATGTGACCGGCCTCCATGTAGTTCTAAGGTGATCCAAAAATTCAATCAAAAATGTCTTTTTATAAACAATCATTTCTTGAAAAGTTGCAGAAGGTAATGAGGTTTCATTGGACACCTCAAATTGTATAGGTTGTTCTTCTTCTTGCTGCAAGATAAATTCTTGTTGTGCCGCTAGAAGAGATTGTGCTTACTCTAAAATTTGCATAACCGCTTTAGCCAAGTCATCGAGACTTGGCATCCCCCTTTCATCATGATGTGCTTCCTCAACTTCCATTGTCTCAATTTGCTCTTCCCCAAGAATAACAAATGGACTTTGTGCAACATTCTCAGATACATTCTGAGAAACATCATGTTCATATTCTTCAAATTCCTCATAAATTATTATAATTTTAGGTTGAGTTGAGGTAGGGGTGACTTTACGTTGTTTCCTTGCTAAAACTCTTTTTGGCAATGTTGCAACTGTAGGAGGTTCTCTCGTAGCTTTCCTCTTTCTGAGTTTCCTAGAGGACTCATACTTAAGAGAAGAAGATGATGGTGAACTTGTGGTGGCAACAAGCGTTGCTATAGCAGAAACTGCTACAGGGGAGGATGCTGCAGGAGTAGAACGTTGCCTCTTCTAAGGATGAGGTTCAGATTCTGGGGTTTGTTCAACCCTAGATGACTCTCCTACCTTTGTTTTTCCTTTTTCTCTTCTACTAGCAGACCTGGTTTGTACTTGGGCAGAGGGCTCTGGTGTGGAGGCTGCAGGACTAAGTGCTGCAGGAGCAGATGATTCTTGCTCTACTTCCCTACTTGTAGATTATATTCTCTTTTTCTTTTTCTTGGGTTGTGCAGGGAGTGCTCTAGGGGGTTCTGGAAGTTGCAGACTCTTTTGGGCAACAAATTATTGCCAGGAAAGAGGTGACACATCCCTCAAAGAACACTCAATCAAGAGTTTAATAAGGGCATGATGGGCAACAGAGTTATCCCTACCCCTCTCGGTTTCATGGGCGCATTGTTTCAAAAGATTTAACAAAAAGTTTGGAACATTAACAGCTAACCCGTGCCTCATATGACTCAACAATTTAAAATGGTAGGAATGTAGATAAGAAAAACATCCCTCACACGTTAAGTACCTGATTATAAAAGCAACATATTTTGGGTAGGGAGGAGGCAATGACACTCATTTGCATCCTTGCTTGGAAACCTCCAAGGGTCCATCAGTTGGTACTGTAAATTCTGCCCTAGCAGAGACAACATCTAAAGAAAAATTCTCTCCAACGATTGGAAGCCTAGTTACTTCTGCAATTCATTCTTCTATTACAGCTACTGTCAAACCCCATTTTGTAGCCTCTCCTTCAGAAAGAGTTCTCAAAAATTCACGTGCAACTTCCTCATTAAAAGAATCTAACCTCAAAAAATAATTCAACCAACCACAAGGCTGGATGCTTGAACTGTTTGAGGATTTTTTGTCAATAGCTCATGAGCTACAGGCTCATATCTTACTAATTGGCCACCCATATTTGCAAATTGTCTCAGCTGGAACTCAAACTCTTTTCTGAAAATCCAAAAAAACTTTTTACTTTTTCTGCTTCGCTTCTTTCTATCCTGCTGTCACTTTTCTTTTCTTTTCCAAGAATGAACTCAAAAGATAATTGCATGCAATGATTGTTACAACTACTCAAATCAAGTAGTTTAATTGTTATTTAGGATGGAAACATGTAGTCATATTTGGAAAGTATAAGAAAATAAAAATATCCAAACAGTTGTGACAGCGGCATAAGAAAAAGTTTGAAATGGATTATCCCGCCCCCTACTTAAAATGTGGCATGTGTCCACACATGTACGAAAGGATAGGAAAATATCTTGCAATAATGACTGATGTGGACATAGTAGTGAATGAATAAAATGAAATAAATAAATGATGCCACAACAAAAGATATCGCGTACCTTTCAATAAATGTTCGTACGTGCTGGGAAAGATGACAACTTCAGCATGAAATGACGGCTGGAAGTGAAATCATAAATGTGGGCAGTACAAGAGAATGGATGACATGGATGGGTGACGTGGAAGAAGAGAAATGAATGGTGGTGATGGATGAAAAGCAGAAAAGAGTGGCTTCCTTAGAAAGGAAACCTTTATTATGAGCATGCAACGTGGAATTTAAAGAGATGTTGCAGGAGAAAGTTCGAAGCCTTTTGTTGTAGGAGGATTAGTGGCCGCTTCCGAAAGAAATTACTTCACAAATTCATCTTTGGATGTTGGCTTATGATACAACCGAAGACGGTGTCCATTAACCAACAACTTGAATCGGACAAGATCTATTGTAACCAACTGAACTGAACCATTATCAAATACATTCTCAATTTCATAAGGACCAAGCCATCGTGTGGTGAGTTTACCATGATTTTCTTTGTACTTAGAGTCATAAAGCAGTGCCCAATCACTGGTAGAGAATTTCTTAGTTCTGATATGGTGGTCATGCCATTTTTTTCTTTGTTGCTAGATAGCTTCAGTATGCTACAGGGAAGCTTTCCTTATCTCATCCAATGCATTCAGCTGCAGGAGACATTCCTTTTGGGCTTCTGAAATATCAATGTTAAGCTCTAGAGCAGTCCTTAAGGTCTTATGCTCAAACTCTATTGGCAACATGACAGTTTTTCCATAGAGTAATTCAAAAGGAGTAAACCCTGTAGTTGTTTTCCATGTTGTCCTATAGGCCTAGACGGCTTCAAGAAGTTGACTGCTCCAATCCTTCTTGTGTAATTGGATTGTCTTGGTAAGGATCGCCTCAATTTCTCTTTTGGTAACCTCTACCTGACCATTGGCCTAAGGGTGATAGGGGCTAGAATTTTTGTGCCTGATCTTGTAATCATTCATTAGTGCAGTGATTAAATTGGATGTAAACTGAGCTCCTTGATCAGTGACAAGTTCCCTTGGGACTCCAAACTGAGTAAATATTTGCTCGTATAGGAATTTAGCAACCTTATTGTCACAGGCATGTGTCATTGCTTTCACTTCCACCCATTTGGTTACATAATTAGTACAAACTAAAATATATGATTTCCCATTGGATGGAGGATCAATAGGCCCAGCAAAATCCATGTCCCACTTATCAAAGGGACTGACCACCACTTGAAGATATAGGGGAATTTCATCAGACCTTGTTGGCCTCCCCATGCGTTGACATTTGTCACATTTTTTGGTGTAGGTTGCAACATCTTTGTGTAGTGTGGGCCAATAGTATCCAGTAGCAAGCACTTTCATAGATGTTCTCTTAGTTGCAAAGTACCCACCACATGGCTCATCATGACAGGCATGCAATATGTCATAGGTTTCATCTTCCCTAACACATCTTCTCATGACTTGATTAGGTCCTGTGTAGAATAAACAGTCTGCAATCCATGAAAAGTTAAAACTTTTCTCTACCAACAATTGTCTTTCCTTTGGTGAGAAGTGGGCTGGAATCTTGTTGGTTGCTAAGTAATTTTCAATATCTACATACCATGGGGTTCGAGCAGCAATGAAAAATAGATGTTCATCAGGAAATCCATCATCAATTACCTCTGGGGTGGCAGGTGTAGTTGTTTGAATTCTTGACAAGAAATCAGCCACCACATTAGCCCAGCCTGGTTTATCAATAATTGTGATATCAAATTCCTGCAACAATAGGAGCCATCTTGCTAATCTGCCAGATATGGCAGGCTTATTCATGAGGTATCTTATTGTTGCATAATCTGTATGGACCAATATTTGGTAACCAGTGACATAATGTCAAAACTTGTTCAAGGCATACACAACTGCTAGCAATTATTTATCTGTGATAGTATAGTTTAATTTAGGGCCTTATAGGTTTTTGCTAACGAAATATATGGCATGCTCAATGGAATTCTCCTTCTGTCCTAAAACTGCCCCTATGGCATAATCAAAAGCATCTATGTGTATATGAAATGGAAAAATCCACTTTGGTCTTTGAAGAACAGGTGCCTAAGTCAGTAGGTTATTAAGTTGCAGGAAAGATTTGTCACAGGCTTCAGTCCAATTAAATTCATAATCCTTAGTCAATAAGGCATATAATGGACTGGCTATTTTGTTAAAATCTTTGATAAATCTTCTATAATATCCAGCATGTCCTAGGAAGCTTCTAACATCCTTTTGCTTCATAGGCATTTGAAAAATTAGAATAACTTTGATTTTTGCAAGATCAACTTGAATTCCTGCTTGAGAGATATGATGTCCTAGAACAATTCCCTCTTGCATCATCATAAAACATTTCTCACTATTTAAAGACAAATTTTTCTCCTCACATCTTTTCAATACTTTCTCTAGATTTGCTAATGCTTCTTCATAAGTAGATCCATAAGTGGTTAAGTCATCTATGTAGATCTCCATAAAATCATGAGAAATGTTAGCAAAAATACTGATCACTGCCCTTTGAAATGTTGCGGGTGCATTAGACAGGCCAAAAGGTAATACAAAGTAGGCAAAAGTGCCCTATGGACTGGTAAAAGTTGTTTTGTCTTGATCTTCAGGGGCAATTTTAATTTGATTATACCCACTGTATCCATCCAAAAAGGAGAAATACTTTTTACCAGACAGTGAGTCTAGCACTTGGTCAACAAATGGCAGTGGAAAGTGATCTTTTTTAGTTTTTGTGTTCAGATCCCTATAGTCTACACAAACTCTCCATTTTCCTCCTTTTTTAGAAACAATCACCAATGGAGATACCCATTGATTGTCTAAAATGGGGTAGATAAAATCAACATCAAGCAATTTTTGGAGCTCATTTCTAACTATTTCCCTGAGTGCTAGATTTATCCTTCTTTAAGGCTACCTAACAGGTGAACAGTCTTATTTAATGTAGATTATGTGAGTACAGAGTTGAGGATCTAGTCTCTTCATATCCCCATAGTCCCATGCAAAAGCTCTGTGTTGATCTTGCAGCATTGTGACCAGGGCAATTTGTTGTGATGGAGACAACTTATTATTTATGTTTAGACAGCAACCTGGAGACACTTCTACCTACTTAGTAAGATCATTCATAGAGGATATTGATAAATGTGGTGTTTGTATTTCATATGGAAATAAGTTGTGATAAACTGCAGGAGATTCAGGTGGCAGGCTTTTAGAATTCAGTTGTTGCAGGAAACATTGCTGATGACAACTATCTGGAATAGATGGGCTACTCAGATTAGAGTTGGACTACAAAATATGTAAAAGTAGGTCATCCTCACTCTGAAGCTGAGAAAATGGATTAGTTTGCATCATTAGCTGAGCCAATGAATTGACTTCTTCAGTTTCCTCTCCCAAATCTGGCCAAATTGGTTGAGACAAGTCTGGTTGAGGCTGGGTAGGTGGATATAAAGAAATTTTTTTTATTGATTGATCATCAGAAATTGTCATATCTCCTAAGCGGCATCCTATAAGAGCATCAGTTGTTGCCAACCATGGTCTACCTAGGATGATAGGATATCCTCCCAAAGTTTCCTTAGTGGACAGTATGGTAAAGTCTGTTGGGTACTCCCAAGACTCTAGGATGACAATGACATCTTCTACCACTCCATCAGGTGTTACTGTGGAACTATCAACAAGCTGCAGGAAGGTAGGTGTAGACCGAATAGCTAGGATATTCAAAGATTCCATAGTATGCTTATTCATTACATTGATGGTTGCACCAAGGTCAATCAACACATTCTGTACTATCTGGCCATTAATAGTGATTTTTACCACAGGACTCCCAAGGTCAGTATATTTTAGAATAACTATCTTTCCTGACATAATATCTGCTAACTGTCATAGAACATGGATAGTTTGAGGATCCTTTTTCTTTCTTCCTGGCTTCTTCAAACAGGCCTCTGTAATGGCTCTTCCATATATTGGGATATCTTTAATGGCTTTTAAGAGAGGAATTTGAATATGTACATTCTTTAGCTGATCCAAAATATCAAAGGTAGGCTCTTCCATAGACTTGGATGTAGTAAGTTGCAATTTCTGAGGAAAAGGTGGTTTAGCCTAATGTTGTAGGACAGGCTCCTTAGAGGCAGTATCTGATACAAGTATATTTTTTGTAGGATCAGTAGGTTGTTCAGAGGCAGAGTCTAGAATCTCTATAATTACAAGCGGCTATGGAGCAGGGAGAGCGGTTCCAGACCTGAGATGGATATCATGAATATTCAGGGCATAAGTTAGATATTGATTGGCTTCTACACAATACATAGGCTATTGTTGTTGCTGCTTATTATTAGGATTTGGCAATGGTTGAGCAGGCATAGGGGTTTGTATTGGAGGGCTAGTATTCACTGCAGGTGCTACAGGAGGTGGCATAAGGGATGGAGGTTGTGACTGTTGAGGCTGCAGGGCTCCAAGGGATTGGTTCTACCATTGTTGAGGACCTCTCCATTAAGGATTTGACTGCCAATTACCTTGGGGTGGATTCCATTGTCCTTGTGGCTGCTGCCAACCTCCTTGAGGAAATTTCCATTGAGGACTCTGATAGTTAGGCCAGTGTGGTTGAGGAGTATTCCAAGATGGTGATGGGCCATATGTAGGTTGTCATTGGTTATTGTAAGTAGAGTAAGGATTACCAAAAGTCAAAGGGTCTTGAGGCATACCTTGTCTTTGGGCCCATGGTCACCTTTGTGCAACGAAGAATACTTGGTCATCATCTCCTTCCACCATCTTAAAATTAGTAGGTAATTGCTTAGCCTCCAGGTTAGCCACCATCTTACATCTGCAGTCACATTTCTTCTATCTGTAATGTGGACAGAACTCAACCAAGATTGCTTCAGCTTCCTCATGTTTCTTGCGAGCTTGCATGGTATCCAACTATGTAGCCATGTTATTTATGATATCCTACTTAAAATCAGACAACAAATTTGTGATCTCCATACGTGAAACTCCACTAGTAGAATACTTTCCCACTATGGCTTGATGACCTCTACCCTTCTTAACATTTGCTCGAGAGTAGTTGAGACATATTTTATTTATATCATCCCAAGACACTTGGGTTATATCACCTCCTCCCATTAGGTCCAGGGCATCTATACAGGTATCACTAATTCCTCTTAGAAAGAGTATTTTATGAGATTCTTCATTGAGAGTATGGTCTAAATTCTTTTTCAGTGAAAACATGAATCTTGAGATATAGTCTTCCAGGCTTTCATCCTCCTTTTGTTGAATTCTAAATATATCTTCACCCTTACTATCACTCTTACAATATTCCTTGTATTTCTTAAGAAATTTTGTTTGCATGGCTTCCCAACTATCAACAACACCTCTTCCCAAACTCATGAACCATCTAAGAGCTCCCTCTTTCAAGGTAGCAGGAAACAACTTCAGCTTATGAGCATCTGAAGTGTAATCATAGCTGCGACAGAGGATGTCAAACTCAAACAAGAAGGTTTTTCGGTCCTCTGTAACTAATCCATAGAAATTGGGAAGTAATGAGGAAGGAATAATTTTAAGGTTATCATTATCTTGTTGGGAAACAATGGGGAATTCAAAAGCAGGAGGTTGAATAGGTGGATTACATTCCATAGTTACTTGATGGAGTAACAAAGAAAATGGATTTTCTTCAGGTTCTTCGTTAGCTAGATCAAATGGTAGTTCAACAAGCAGGTTTTCAGCAAATGGATTGATATTCTGGTCTCATTCTTCCTCAAATAAATTATAAGCTAGTTTAGGATTATTATCAATGAATGGAAGGTTAGGGAGAAATCTTCCCATAGCGTATCTTCTTCTATACATGCAAGAAAATGGATGGTAATTTGAAAAAAATTGAAAATGCTTGAATAACAGACTAAACTACTGCTAATAATGACTATGACAGGTTCTTAGCTTGACACCATCCCCAACAACGGTGCCAAAAATGGTCGCGTCCACAAAAGGATATAAAAATCATGACAAATCCTAACCTGGGAATTAGACATTCCATCAGGCGACTAATATCTTCTCATGGTCGTTCATTTACTTGTCAAACCAGGGAACGTATACTTCAAATGGAGCGGCACTGTATGTGCACTAAAAACCAGTTTCAGTCACCACTTACTAGAAATAAATACTTGGAAGGAATTCTACCTATGCTACAGAAAAGTAATGTAAAGTCTTCTTAACTCGAACATAACTTAACCAAAGCACAAATCATAACAACTATTACTAAGAAACAAACTATGAATTGGCCTTATGCTGCAGGAACAAACACAAGGATGGATTCTCGATGCTGCAAGAACAATATAAGACTGAGTTTGCGCTGAAACTTTCAAGAATGAAATCTACAAAAGATAAACAACTACTCAACTACAGATACTTACTAAGTGGGCCGCCTTAGCAAGCATCAACTAATTTATGCAAGGATTAAACTCAGAACTTCATCAACTTTTATTCATAACTTGAAGTCATCTACATTGATTGTTTTGCTTCTAGAAAACTAACAAAACTCTGATTCTTATTATGATACTAACTCTTACATAATCTGATTTATGTGTCGTTTACCCGTGCAAGAGGAACACTTATTTAAATTAGGAAAGCAACTAACTACCTAACTCTAATAGAGAAAGACATGGATATAAATGTATCCTGAAACCGAGGAATAGACTTCATAAATGAACATATCCGTTCAACATGATTCAGAGAGAATTTAGCATTCCACTCTTCCTAGATTAATTAACATTTAGATTTCTTCCCAACAACTCGATCAGAGATTCTTTTTCAGAAGAACTTCCTCGAAGTCATGTAGGAAATGGACTTTACTGCAAGGCTGAGATCGGTTGCGCTTGAATCGTTCATGCTTCCTTCAACAACCTACGAAACACACTGCGACAAAAGTGAAAGAAAGCACGCATAGAAACTACATGATATTCATTCATTAATCACATATTAAATCTATTTCATTATTCAAAAACTGCATGCATTATATCAGTCATTTGGGAAGTCAAACAGGGTAATTACTATAGACATATATAAATGTTAGGCTGCAGGAATATAGGAATGTATTGCTACAAGATACCACCCAATAAAAAGGTCTTTAAAGAGTTAAAACAACCATTAACAAGAGTAAGGGTATTAAAAATACAACATAATACTCAAATCATGAGCATATTTTGGGCTCATCAGTAGGGATGGTGGTTTGTGGGATGTTAGCATCAATTTGTGAAGAGTTGGTGGGCAGAATTTTAGGGGGTTAAACAATGAGATTGGGGTTTGGTTGTAGTGAAGGTGGCATATTATTTTAATTGGATTCCCCCAAGGTCATGGATGGATTATTATTAGTGACGTCTTGGTTACGTGTTATGTCAAATAGAGGGGAAATCTAGCCCCCTATTGAGTAAGCAACAAGAAGTATTGGTGGGGTTTGGCTGCTAGGATTGTATCAACTAATATCATTGAATTGGCATCTTGTTGGGCCTCAACCAGATTTGTCAATGTTATATCTTTTACAAACCCATCAATGTTTAAACTATTGTTAGGACTCAACTGGGGTGGTGCTTCAACGCCCCTTTTTTCATACATGTATGCAAGTTCAGTGTTTGTTTCTTGGAACAAATTTGTGTTTGTGTTCATCATGTTAGGATTTGTTTGTTGTATTTTGTTTTTTACCCAAGACCTTGTTTGTACTGGCATATAAGAGAGATTAAGATCCTTTTGATTTGAGTGAGATTGATGGATAGATGAATGATGTGGATATGACCAACAAGTATAACTAGATCTCAAGGGTTTTTGATACGATCAAGATTTTGACAAAGTATGTTAATTTTTTTTCTAGACTTGAGAGTCCAAAAAGTCAACAAAACTGAGATATTGATGGAATAGATTAACTTAGACACTCCTAAGTCACATGAACGATAGATAAGATAACTTAATATTCTCCCTTGAGAAGGAAAACTTTCAAGGGAAAATATCAAACTAGAATGGATATGATTGCAAGAAATAGATAGACTAACTTATTTTAATTTTTTAGGATGACTAGAAAAGATAATGATAATGGGGATATGGTAAATAAAAGTCTAAACCCGAACGTAGACTTTGATTGAAAAGACATGAAAGATGAAAATGGATAAGATAGAAGATCAACTCTAAGGGTCTAACTTTTTACTAACCAATAAGAAACTATTGGGTTTGATTAAGGTTTGTATATAACACAATAAAATCTAATAACAATAAATGGATTAACCAATAGAGAAATTATGCCAAGATACAGAGTAATTGTACCAAGATATAGATAAATCACGCCATAATACAACACATATGCGATAATCAAAATTTTAAATTTGGGATCCTAAGTAGACATAAATGATAAATCAATTTTTTTAACAAATTCAAGTTTCTAATGGTGATAGGCAATTGTGCCACTCTACATAATAGATGCACACAAATTAACATTAAATGTGCCCAAATTAGCAGCAAATGCACCCAGATAAGCAACATTTGTGCCCAAATAAGTAGCAATTACTCATAGACAATAATTGCACTTAGATAAGCAACAATTGTGCATAGACAAAACAATTGTGATCTAGGACTGAAAATTGTGAGATTCTAATCTAAAAATAAGTTTTTGGACTTAATCTTGATAGGTTTTTTTTTGTGGGGTAAAATCATGGAACTATGTCTCACTTTTGGCAAGAAGAAATTTTTGGGCTTGAATGCACGTTTTAAAAATGCACCTTCTATTGAAGAAAAACCTTTGATCAAAGGTCAAGGACTAAAGCAACATGCATTTACTCAATGACCTTCGATCGAAGGTCAAGACTAAAGCAACACACATTTACTCAATGACCTTCAATCGAAGGTGCCAAAAATGGAACCTTTTGCATTTGCATCAAAATTTCCTCTGAAATTTAAATTTCAAACCTTGATTTGGACCTTCAGATGAGCTCATCTTGATAAGATATTTTGCAATATCGTAGCCCTCAAAATGAGCTTTCCAACAAGTATAGTTTTGATATGTTTTCATTTAATCATGTATTTAATTTTCAATTGTAATTGAATATAGGTTTTTCTTTGAACATCAAGCTCTTCATTCTGTAGAGGTTGAAAAATAGTAAAACATTGTAAAAAAAATTTTAAAATATCCTTTCCCTCTGTATTGATGTTCTTGTTTCACAAAAAAAAATTGTTGATATATATACAACAAGCTATGTTTGACGACACACACGTATGTCCAAATTATAGTTATAGTGACTTCAAAAATTAATTTTAAAAAATAATGTAACCAAAAATTATGAAATAATATCCTTTCCCTATGTATTAATGTTGAGAAACTATATTTCAAAACTTAGAATTTTATCCTTTATAGAAAAAAAGTTATGTTGGACGACACAAACGTTACTTTCTAAAAATGTTATTTTCTATTTAAAACTATTTATTAAAGGAGATGTTGAAAGACTCATAATTTATTTTGGAGAAAATTAAAAAATATATATTTAGAATCTACACACAAATTGCCACAAATCACTAGATTGCATCATTTTTAAATTATTAACAGTTTAGCTACTATAGGTCTCAGAAGATGAAGATTTAGTTAAAAATATTGATGTAAATGTCCATCTTGGGCAAAAAGTGAGACATAGTATTGGGGGATCACCCTGTGTAAATTAAATGTATTAAGAAAATTTTGGCAAGAAAACACTTCAAACAGTATACAAAACATGTAGGACTGACACCAAGGTAATAAGGATGATTTCACGAGCCTTCTTCAACAAGAGCATGCTATTTGGTAACATGGGTATTGAACAATGAATACATGTTGGAGAGATACACAACCTAGCTTGTAGTAAAAGGTTTATTGATTTAGTAGAGGCCTGCATACTAGAGCATAATAACTTTAGTTGAATGGGTGATAAGGTCATGTACCACCTTACCACCCCTTTCCTTAGAAGGAATAGGTCCTAACAAGGAATTATGTCACCTCAAAAAAAGAAGAGTACATGGTGAGTAACATTGGGCATGATATTGTACCCTACACCCTGTTAAACCAATAATTGATGGTCTTAAATTCTTCTAATAAATAAGGTTCATAGTGAAATCAGTGAATAGTGAGCCCGTCTAGTGATGCCTAAGATTGAAGGGGTCTCCTTTTCTCTCTTCACCTATACATGTCTTGGCAGACCAAGGGTCATGAGGCTTGGCTTGAAGGATGTTGGTCACACCTTGGGGTACAACTTTCATTTGCACCCCTTTCTATACCCCACTTGAGAATGCGGTTGAGGTCATCCTTGAGGTGATGAAATCCCAAAGAAGGCCTCTTAATATTAAGAAAACATAAATGATGTTGTTTTTGATTCCCAAGATCATTCTTAAGAGTCTTGAGGGAAGAGCATTAAAATCACACCTTAGGTAAAAAAACAAAGTGCAAATCCTAGGGTATTTCTGATCTCCAAGTTTTCACTAGGTGCGAGTAGAGAGCATACATACCTTAACACTTACCGGACACAACAAATAATGTTCATTTAAGAAATTGAAGTGTTCTTAAGTTAATAAAAAATCAAACACAAAATTCCTATAACAAATAATATTTGTAACTTTTAGGGTTTTTCTTGTCTTCAATCCAACGGATGCCACAAGCTTCTCACAAACCAATCAATAACCTTAAACCCTAAAAAATAGAAATGCTAAAGTAACTAAAAACTTCTAATAAAGCACATTGCCTTCTCTATTAGATGCATTCAAGTTTCTGTCAGATGCACCTAGGTTTTTGTCAATTACGTCTAGGTTTCTGTCAATTGTGCAACTCTACACAAAACACAATTAAAAGCATACACAAAGCTAGAAAATATAATTTTAAGTGTTAATTTGATTAGTCTAGTATTAGAAAATATCAAAATAAAAGCTATTAATCCAGAATCAAAGACACAAAAAGTTTGAAGACATAGAAAAATAAGCAGAAATAAATGCACTTAGATAAGCCACATATGTGCCTATATTAGACACAAATGCACCACTCTATGCAATAATTGCACCTATATGAGTCACAATTGTGCGCAAGTTTTTGTCAATAGTGTCATTCTAGAAATGATTATGCTAAACAAACTTGTAACTTAAAAGAATCACAAAACACTTGCAAATGAGTTAAATCTAGGACTTGAGTGGTCCCACTGGGTGTGCCAAAATGTATGACCTCAAAATATTATTGTGAAATTAAAGGAATAGAAGCAATAAATCAATAATCATTTACAATCAAACAATCATAATCAATTAATAAAATAAGGAAAACTAATTCAAACAAGATGCAAACCTACAAACATTGAAAAAGCACAATTCACCTTAGCATAGATCCATTGTTCTCCTCTATTTCACCTTTGGAGAATGGTGTAAGTTATTTTCTATCATATTTTTAATAAGCACAATAGCATAAGATCACTTGCAAAATGCGAGTAGAGTTTCTTTGCATGATCTGAGATGATAAATGATTGATAGGATGGTTTGATTTATAGATATTTGGTGACACCAATCAATGGTCGAGATCAAATGAGAGACTGAAAAAGATCAATGGTGGAGGATTGATGAGAGAAATTGATTGATTGTTAATTGACTACATGATTTTAGATAACTAATTATATGATTGAGTTAAGAAAATTGATTGAGATGTCAATTGAGGCTAACGATTAGTGGATTAAATTTCAATTGCTTAGTAGACTTGAAGTGAGTGGGAGTGAAGTGGATTTGATTGATGAGTAGACTGACTAGATTGATTAGTGGACTGAGAGTAACTCCCAATCAACGGGTGAGGTGGAATTTGCATGAGTATTTAATAATTAAATAAATTTAATTATTATTTACATGTGGAAGGTTGAATTTAATAAATAAAATAAATGATTTTATTTATTTTGGAAGAAGATAATGTTGGAGAAATAAAAGGATTAATTAAATAATCAAAATAATTATTAATTTTGAAGATGGAAAATGGATGATTAATTAAATAATTATAAATTATTTAATTAAACTTTGAAATAGAAGAATAATTAGTAAATTAATTAAATAATGTTAATTATTTAATTAATATAGATGAATAGCGACAAAATAGATAATTTAATTAAATAATTTGAAATTATTTAATTAATGTGGAATTAAGAGGAAAGTCAAAACTAAAAAATTAAAAAATCATTTAATTATCATGATGAAGTAAAAATGATGATTAATTTAATCAAATAACAAAATTATTTAATTAAATATTGAAGGAAAATTAGTTAGGTCAAATGATGGAAAATGAGTCATTTTGGATGAAAATACATTAGTTGGAATTAGGTGTCTACAATAGTTGATGTCTTATTTGATGAAAATTTATTCTATCTATGGCTGTGATATTTATGAAGTGAGATCACAAGTGGGTTTTACCTCTTAATAATATTGATCTTCTAGTGTGGTAAGATGTGTGGACCATGTGGACAACTTCATTATGATTGGACACATATTTGAATTTCCCTCATTACACCCCCAATGTCATTGAGATGATTTAAATTGTTATACATACACACTTTTTGTTGTATTTAAGATTGGTATCTAAGCCAATTTTGTACCTTAGTTGTTGAGAGTATACTCTAAGGGATTAATTAATGTATGTGAAACATTATAAGCGGATTGACATTACTTGTATGTGTTGTAGGAAAGTGTAGATAGGATAGGGACTTGCTACTTGATCATATGTCTCCATGGAAAGTTGTAATATTTGAAGGAAATATTTGAATCTAGTTGTTGGTTCTTTTGCTATATTTGTTGGCTTGGTGTAATGAAGAGGTGAATAATATCACAACATTAAATGTATTATAAACTATTTATAGTGGTATCTCTTTGTTGCACATGGGGTAATATGTTAATTCAAAAAGGATTAAACTATGTGTGATGTGCAACATTTCCCTATTTTATGATTATATTACAATACCGTGTGGTTATCTTTCTTTGTTATGTATTGTGAGTCTATTTCCTAATGGATTTGGCATATTGTATTGTCTTAGGTTTCAATCTTCTCATTGATAAAACATATTTTTATTTCTTTTGTAATCTAGTTTCATTATTTTCCCTCATGCATTAATCAATTTTACAACTTTGGTTATATCTTAAGAGAGTTCTATTTGAATGATATATTGAGAGTTTATGCATTTAGGATTCCTACCCACCTTATACCTTATTTATTTACTAATATATATTTTAAATGATATTTTGCCAAATAAATATCTAGAGGGTTGTAATGTTGAGCCTACAAGGTGCATGTGTGTATGGAACTTAAGGAGGTTCATCTTTGGTGACTGAAAAATGATACACGCATTGATACTCTTGTATAATTTTTTGTATTTGTTATTAGTGAGGTTTAGTAGGATTATTTTTAATTTCTATCAGGGCATGGGAATCAAAGCCCTTTTCTTATCACTTTATTTCTCTTTTAATGACATGTGTTAAGGCCTCAAGGATCAACCTCCTAGATTTTGTAGAGATTAAAGAAAAAGAGGTTTGGTACTAATCTTAAGCATTGGTCCAAAACTATCCTTTCCTTGTTGATTTTTTCCTTCTCTCTACCAAAGATATATCACTCCCATAATCTGAACTTGAACAAATGTGGTAGAAAAGATGTCCTACAATATTGAGTACTATAGATATATGAGTAGGATTTCTATGAATAATTATGAGGTAACAATAATACAAGTGGTAGTCCTTGTGGGTGAGTGAGAGAATGGTCTAATTGATTTTATAGTTTTTGAGGTTGTAATAATAAAAGATGGATACATGACAATCATTAGATAGAGGTTGAAGTGGAATTCTTAGATTTTTTGGAATAATTGACTCTTAATTTCCCTTGCATGATGTTAATATATTTAAGGAGAAAAGTAATGGGAATGGAAAAACCTCTTCCACAACTCTCCTACTAAGTTTAGTCGCAGTCGAAAGCACATTAGATTACAAATTTTATCATCAAAATTGCTTTGTGTTTTTTATGTTTCTTTAAGATATTTCAATGATTCAATTTGTTTGCATGCCTTTTTTTATTTGTTTGAGTTTGAACATTCCTTGTTTAATAATGGTTCACAAAATATTTTTATTTATTTTCTCAAATGTATATTGTTTATGATGTTTATATATGTTATGATGAACAAATAAATAAATAAAAATAATTTAACAATTAATGAAGAAAACACAATGAATTTAATCTAATTATTTGAATGAATTAAACTAGTTTAATTTACACCTTTTAAATGCATTTTTTAAAACAATTACTAAATTGATTTAAACCTTTTTAAATGCAATGAAATAAAGCCTTCTTTTTTTATTTTCCAAAAACAAGTGAACTATAGCTAAATCAATTGAATAAAATAACTAACTAATAAATTACTTGTAATTTTTTTTTTTTATAGATAAGTGCTACCTAAATAGGGGGTAGCTCCCAAGTACAATCTAATAAGGGTGTAATGAGCCCGTAGGAAATATGAGAACATCCCTAACAACTAATGCACCCTTCAACAAGCAACATAAAGTAAACAGAAACACCCATCCCCACAGGGCTTAATGCTCCAGAAACTGGTATATTGTAGCCAAGAGACCACCCAAAATAGTAATCCTTCTAAGGCTCCCTTCACCAAGCCAAGACTAATTAGAAGCCATGAAACAAGAAAATACCTCTAGATTCACATTTTTCACCTGATTCTGAAAGACTTCCCATGCGTCCAACATAAAATTCACCAGTGCCTCCTTACGTTGGCTGGATGACTCTGCATCAAATTCTTCACCATTTGCATCCTCCTCCAGTAACATTTCTGGATCAAAGAACATATGCAAGAAGCTAACCCAACCATTCGTCCTCAACTCCATTGTTGCATTCACTAGTGCTTGGACATCCTGGCCTAACACGATCCTATTAAGGAGAACAAACACTCATTCCCTAGATTCACTTATATCCACAAGGGTGCCAATCACCATCTCATAGGCTCAACTGTTACACCAGTGTTGGTTTACATTTAAAACCTGTGAAACAATCTTCACGATTGTATTCAACACTTCCCTATCTTGGACTATGAAGAGTCTTTGGCATTGTGTCGATAATGTCTCCTTAACACACACACATGCCAAACCGAACTGGAATACCATCTCTTAACAGCTGCCCTTACTTTACTAATCGGGACAATCCCGCAAGCCATAAATATCCAGACCAACCCAACAATGCCCAGTGGATTATGATGTGTCCATACGACACTCTAGCTTCAATATCAGTCCACGAGAAACCTCACATTCCTACCAAAGCCGAAACAACCATTATACATGACTCACGGGTCTTTGGAAAGAACAAAAGTTTTGACGTGATTTCTATTGATATCATCAGATAGGATTTCCTGCAGACTCGGCCAAAGATCTGTTGCAGAGCCCGTAACAAGCATGGCATCTTGTACCACCCCCTATTTTCCTCCCTATACACATGCGACAATGTATAGTCTGGTAGTTTATTAAGCAACTCTCTGATTGGAGCAATCCAACTATCAATTTGCTAATTCTAAGAATTGTCTGATGTTATTGCTCAGACATAGAGCAACAAATCACCCTCAATCTCCACATAATTTATGCCATTTTGAATGCAAAGTTGCAAACCAAGCCATAGTCCTCCATCTTCGCTATGTTATTGGAACAAACCATGAGATTCTTTGAAGTTGCCCACATACAGCCTCCACTTGCATCCCTAATAATGTAGCCAACCCTTGCATCTTTGGGATTACCCTTTACAGCCCTACCAAAGTTCAATTTCCATTTCAACCATACCAGGAAAATCCAGTGGATGTCCTTCCTATTGATTTTAGTTCTGCTAGTAGAGAATGCATTCAAAATTCTGAGTTTAGGCCACAATCTTCTAATTTCTTCGTCCCACTTTGAAAATGTCATTTTGGAGGTGACATTGATTCTGTTATTGGCAGTCTCAATAATAGCATTTTGAATTTTAACAATTAGCTGCTCTCAGTTTAAATCTTTCTCCTTGAAAATGTGTCTATTCCTTTCTTTCCACAGATGCCACACTAGCAAGGATGGGGCCAAAGTCCATATTCCTTTCCAATAACCACAATTATTCACTCTTGGCCAATTAGAAAGGAAGTCCCATAGCTTAATTTGTCTTGGTCCTGAAAAATGCAAGGAGGTTTGCAACCAATCCCAACATGAAGCAACAATTGGGCATGAAAGGAGCAAATGGTCCACATTTTCTTCCGCACTCTTGCAAAGGAAACATCTTGTCGATCCAAAATTTTTGATTCTTTTCAACCTTTCAGCCATTAAACAATGCCCATGGAGTGCCACCCATAGGAATGCCCCAGCCTTAGGAAAAACTTCCTTCTTCCAACAAACTCTCGCCATCCAAGACTTATCTGTAGCTTGCGCTATTTGAATATGGTAGCCCATTTTGGCAGAGTAATTACTAGAAGCTGCACCACACCATATTATCATGTCCTCCTGGTTACTCAGTTTTATTGATCTATTCTCAACTTCCTCACTTACTGTTGCTGCCAAATCCTATGGAATTGGAAGTGATAATAAGTCTATCCACTTAATGGTTTCATCAACCTGTACGCTCTCCATTTGTATGTAATTAGCCATGGTGGAGCCATAGGTTGTCTGCAAGCTGTCAATATATAGGTCTAGATCAAAGATTTTTGTTAGGCTTTTGTATCCATTCCATGAATCCAACCAAAACAAGGCCTTCTACCCATTCTCGACCTGCCATGATAAGAGACTTGTGATTAGGGTACGTCAATTTGAAATATAACGCCATGTCGCCAAACCACCTTCAAGATTCGCGACCGTCAGCATTCTAGCTAGATTGAGGTTGTCCAAATACTTCCTCTACATGATCTTAAACCACATTTTTTTGGGGTTTTATACATTTTCCAAATTAGTTTGGCCCCTAATGCATTATTTTGAAGGCGTAACTTGCACAGACCAGCCGCACTGTCATCTTTTGGTTTGCAAACCTTATCCCATCCCAAAAGATGAATCTTCTTCTTTGTCTTCGACCCTTCCCATAAAAAATTCTTTAATACTTTTTCTAAATCATTTACAGTTTTCTTGGGGATTTCCAAATAAGACATTACATATATTGGAATTGTCGATAGGACAGCCTTAGCCATAGTTATCCTCCCCGCCATTGATAGCCAATTGTTCTTCCATGCCATAGCTTTATTTTTGTAATTTTCAACCACCTCACTCCAATGCTTCTCTTTGTTGGATCCTTCAAAGATCTATGCCCCAAGATATTTAAATGAGTGTTTCCCTATTTTAACCCCAAGAATAGCAAAAATGGCTTGTTGTGTTTGTGGTTTGGTGTTAAAGAAGTAAACACACAATTTTTCCTTGTTCATTTGTTGACCCAATTGTAATTCATATTCCTTGAGCACCTGGTTGATGCATCTGGCTTCTCTTAAACTCGCTTCACCTAGAAGAGTGGTGTCATCCAAAAATTGAGTATGGGTGACTAGGACCATGTCTGGTGCAATTTGCACACCTCTCTAATCTACAAATTGAGCACCTGGTTGATGCATCTGGCTTCTCTTAAACTCGCTTCACCTAGAAGAGTGGTGTCATCCACAAATTGAGTATGGGTGACTAGGACCATGTCTGGTGCAATTTTTACACCTCTCTAATATAGACATTAGCGTCTGTTGTTAATCGCACAACCAAGAGCTTCAACCATAATGACAAAAAGGAATGGTGATATGGGGTCACCTTGCCTAAGTCTATTAGTAGCCTAGAAGAAGTCGTGTAATGAACTGTTTATAGCTACAAAAAACCATATAGAGGAGATACAATGATACACTAGGTCGTACCAATGACTGCAAAATCCCATTCTTTTCATTACCTCCATAAGGAATGGCCAGTGCACCCTATTGTAAACCTTGGTTACATCGATTTTTATGATCATTCTGGCCTGCTTGTTTGTGCTAAGGGTGTCAATAGCCTCCAAAATGAGTAAAATGCTATCTGTTATCTCTCTGCTCGGTACAAAACTAATTTGTTCAACCGAAATGATCTTCCCCAACAATAATTTGAGCCTACTAGCCAGTACTTTCACAATAATTTTTTAAATGGTATTGCATAATTATATAGGCCTATAGTCACTAAAAGAGGAACACTTAGCCTTTTTTGGAATCAGTGCAATAATCATGTTGTTCATATCTTTAACAAATCTCGTAGTTTTCCTGAAGTCCTCATCAAGTTTCCAAAGATCCTCACCTAGAAAATCCCAACAATTTTGGAAGAATCTGGTTGTAAAGCCATCAAGGCCAGGCGCCTTGTCAGGATGCATTTGAAAAAGTGCAACTCGAACTTCATCCTTTGAAATCCTATCACACAACATCGCATTGTCGGCTTCACTTACCCTGGGATTGATCAAATCAAGGTATTCCACCTAGCCCCAATGACACTTTTTCCCCCAAAAGGTTGGAGAAGTACTCCACTATAGCCTTGCCCACCTCAATCAAGCCTCGGGCTGTCTAGCCATTGCTTGTGTTGATTTCCTCTATTTTATTGCTCACCCTCTTCACCAAAACTGAAGCATGAAAGAATTTAGAGTTGGCATCACCTTTACTTAGCCAAAACTCCCTTGATTTATCCTTCCATTAAATCTCTTCTCTTTTCAAAAGATCGGTTAGTTGCCCTTTTAATTCAATTTCTTTGATAAATTCTTCATTTCGCATGTCATATGCTATTACCTTTTCATTGAGTGACTCCAACTCAGCTTCCACTATGACCTTTTCAACAAAGATGTTTTGGAACTTCTCTTTATTCCAATATTTGAGCTTTTGCTTTAATGTCTATAGTTTTTTTGTCAATATGAAACTTATGGAACCTCCCACCCTTATTTCCTTCCACCACGACTCCAACAGCTCCAAAATGCATGGGTCGCACCACCACATGTTTTGGAATTTAAAACTTGTTTTCTCTTTGTCACACCCATTGGTTATTGTCAAATCCACAGGAAAGTGATCAGATATTTAGTTGGGAAGGATACAAACACTCACACACCAACCAAAATTGAACCAAGTTGGGGACACTAGGAACCGATCAAGTTTCTCGGCTATGGCAGTAAATTTTTTATGACGATTGGTCCATGTGAAGCATCCATTACCCGTGGGGCAATCCACCAACCCCACATCTTCCACAAAGGCTCTAAAATCTAGGATTGTTTGTGAGATACTTCTAACTCCGCCACTCTTTTCAGACAAATCTAGGATGGCATTAAAGTCTCCACCAACAATTAGTCTTTCCTTGGGATACAGACAAAAAAACTCCAAATTCGAACTCCAAACCAATGCCTTTTCCTCTATTTTTATGGGACCGTATATGTTAATAAGTATAAAGTGGTAGTTTAGGCCTAAATCAAAGACTTTTTTCGCCATCCATCTTGCAGAGGAAATGATAATTTCCACCGAAACTTCCACCATTTTCCAAAGCATCCCAAGGCCCCTTGTAGAACCTGAAGAGCTCTCAAAGTAACCATCCCAAGATCAATAGTATCTCAAAAATTATGGACCTTCCTCCCCTACCAGCTTAGTTTCTTGTAGCAAAATTATGCAACTTGTACATTTTTGTAATTGATGCCTGACTAGGCATCATTTGTCAGGGGAATTTAGGCCTTGACATTCCAAGTAGTGATCCTCATTGTCTCCCAAGGGAGGAGTTTCCTCCATTGGTACTTAGAAACTTGGTAATGCTTGTGTATTTCTTGGCAGCCGCTTCTTCCTCCTGAAGTTGTTTAAAAGATTTCCGACTACAGATATTTCCTGAGGCACCAACCTTGCCCAAACACATGTGTTTAGTTGTAGTCTAGGAAATACACCTATCATCAATTACTTCCAACACATCTTCTATGTCAGGATTTTGAGTCCAAATTGTCACTTGCCCTAGAAGCAGTCTCACCTCTGATACCTACCTCTACCTTATCACCTTCCTTCACATGTTTTGTATCTACCCCACCCTGAACATTCAGTGTAGACTTTGGGCTTCTAGCCAATTCGGTTGAGGCCTTGATTTGAATCTCATCCCCACCTACCTGAGTCATCCTGTTATTGGAATTGCATTGTTTAAACACAGTGTCATCAAAAGAGGCTAAATCCAAAGTTGGATTTTTTCCTCTCACCACCGAATCTTTACTGCAATCAATAGTGCCATGACTACACAAACCACAGACTATACAAAAATTCCTTGTTTCTTCAATTTCTATTCCCTACCTCCACCATTCCGCATTGGCCAGTAAATAGATGTTGTTGGGAATGGTATCGATCGTTGCAATATTTAGTCTGGCATATTTGTACATGTCACCTTCCAAAATGTTTGTATTGATTTCCATTAGAATGCCCAACGAGCATCCAATTTTCTCAAGGCAATCGCCTTCCCAGTATTCTATTGGGATATTATATAGCCTCACCCATATAGAATGATCATAAGGTCATGCTTTGACTGGATCAAAGTTTTGGTTCCATGGCTACATGTATAGAGGCTTTTCCTCCATGAATGATATCTCTTCTTTTGTGAATTTAGCCTTGGTTTTCTTATTAGCGAATACAACTAAGAAAAAACCCTTTGGTAGAAACCTTAGCTAAACCTCCGTCTTCTAGTTCTCCTGAATCCAGATCTTAATTGATTCTCTATCAGGTGAGCCTCCAATAAATCAGAAAATGAAGGAAAATTATTTAAGGATCTTTGTGTTGGGCTTTATTTCCTCTGAGATCTCGATCTCAATAGTAGCTTCTAGGTCCAATATGTTGGTGCTTCCCTTTTCCTCTGCTTTCCACTCTTTCCCGAGCCTTTGATTTGGCTGCTCGCACCTAATTCTTCTTCTGCCCCTTGGATTCCCCCATGCCAAATCATTCATCCTTCTGAATGTTTTTTTCCCTACGAATTGATTTTGTATTGGCCAATGAACCAATTTTTCCACAGGGATTTCTGGAGTATCATGACACATTTTGGCTGACCTTCCTTCCTTCTTCACCGGTTCGCCCTACGAGTGATACACCACATGACATTTGTCTCTCCATCTTCCACCTTCAAAAACCCACTGTGGTGTATGGTCCAGTATCTACTCCTCTTCGCTCACCCTCACCACTTCATCTCCCCAACGTAGTCTTGTAGGTGTTGCACCAATCTATGTCGGATCACCCCGTTTCACCTCCTTGTTGTTGCTCGACCCCGCTCTGCACATTTTCGCATATATATATATATATATATATATATATATATATATATATATATATATATATATATATATATATATATAATTTATTTACCTTTTGGTAATTTTTCCTAACAAATTACATATAATTAATTACAAATGATTTTATTTAATTATTAAAATTAACCAATTAAATATTGTTAGAACTTAACTTTCTATAAACACATGAAATATTGATAGCTTTTCTAGGTATTGTAGGAGCAATTGAAAATGTAAAAATTAAATCTCTCTGCTTTTATGTTTTTCAATAGTCAAATCTTTTTCATCCATGGAAAACAAATCCTCTTTCTACATGAAATAATTTTCTCTACACCTCAAAAGCACAAACATTTATTTTTAATTCAAAGCTTTTTATTGACTAATTATTGAAGTTTGCTTATGAATTGAACTAATTTTTATGGAGGAAATCCTCATATCTCTCTAGAATCTACCTCTACCAAATCTCAAAGGGTTGTCATGGGAAAAGCCTCTTGGAGTCTAAGTATTTCTAGAAATTATTTGAGTTTAACCTCTTTAAAAATTACTAATTCTATTACATATAAAATTGAAAAATTACTAATTCTATGACATATACAAAATTGAAACAAATATAAATTCTAGACAATACTAAGCTAAATGTTGAACATATAAAATTATTACTTCTAAATTTCATATACTATCAATTCCTCGATTAATAAATGAATCTAAGTAACACAAATAATCTTTACCTAATTTACCAAAATAAATAAAGCTAATTCTAAATTAAAATAATAACTTCATACTTGACATTGAATACTTGAGGCATGGAACATTGGGTTGACAATAGCAACAAAGTGTTAGGATAAGGTAACATTAACCTTCTAATCCCATATCATTTTTATGTTTCTATGTTCCTTGAAATGTGTTCTAGGGGACATGTGGGAAAAATATTAAATTATGGCATGTTGTAATTATAAATTTTAAAGAGATGATTTATTTTTGGTGGAGATTACACATAAAAATTGGATAAGGAATCTTTACAAGTCATCCATAATGGAATTTGGTAGGTCTTGTATGGGGCACCCAAGATTGGAGAAGAAACAATGCCCATTGGTGTTCCATCAGGGAGTGGAAAGGTCATCAAAGCATCTGAAAAGTTAGGTGTTGATAGGCTATGGGCTAGGTGCCGATGTGAGAGTCTTGTATTTATAATTAATATTTTATTATATATTTTATATTTCCATGAATAGGGGTGTGGTTTTTTGTATGTGGTTTTGTACCTCTTGTTTTGGTTTACCATTTGTGGTTTTACCTCCCATAATTTCTATAAATTGGAGCCATGAGATGGTAGTTTCATGTTGAGTTCTTGTAGGTGACAAGTTTTTGTCGAGTTGATTAGAGATCAATAGTGAAGTGAATTATCAAGTGTACTCTCATTTTAATATTAATAATATACTTTCCCTCTTTTCTTGTGTGGAGCTTTTCCCTGAAAGGGTTTCTCCACGTAAATTTGGTGTCACATTTTGTTTGCTGATTTTTATATTGATGTACATGTTGCAATCACATGTTTAAATCTAATTTTCAGATTTGAAAATTTCACTTGCATAAGTTTATATTGTTTCTTTCCTTTACCTTTCTTTCAACATTTGGTATCAAAGTTAATGGTTTTTTTGAGAAGGGGACACCTTTCTCTTTAAGTGTTGAGGTTTTTTGGCTATAGTGGGAGGTTTTGTTTTGTGGTATATTGCAAATTTGTGAAGAGGGTTGTTTACCATGGATTCTACCTCTCGTCAAAATATTGAGAAATTCAATGACATAGGCTAGAAGATGTGGAACTGATGATGAAGGATCTCCTTGAAGAGAGAGATCAGTGGCTGCCAGTTTCACAAGATATTAAACTAGTTGCAATGTCTGATAAAGATTGAAAAATTTAGATGAGAAGGCATGAGGAACCATACGATTGTGTCTAATGAATTTTGACCTTTTGAATGTGTCCACAGAAGACACCACATACAAGTTGTGGAAGAGGATCTAGGTGGTATTTATCAAACTAAAAGTTTTTCTATCAAATTATATCTCAAAAGATAGTTATATTTATTTCAAAATGAAAGATGGTGATTCTATTGTAGACCATTTAAATGCTTTTAATTTAACTATAAGCCAACTTGCATCGATAGATGTTAAATTAGAAGATGAGGATAAATATATATATTATTTCTTTGTTCTTTGCCTGGATCTTGGAAAATCTAATTGTTGCAATAAGTAGTAGTAATACACAGCCAAAGATGGACAACATTGTTTTCATACTTATAGTAGAGGAGATGAGGAGAAATTATATGAATGTTGTCTCCCAATATTCCTTGCATGTGCGAGGAAGGTCCAAAGAGAAAGGGCCTAAAGAGGACAAAAGAGGGATAAGTCTAAAGGATTTTCTAAGACCCTTAGGAATAACAGAGTAAAGTGTTGAAATTGTGGAAAAAGAGGACATGTGAAGGAGTGTCAGAACAAGAAAAATAATGTTGATTCCTCCATAGAAAATTCCTCTGATGATGATTTTGATGCTTTTTTTTATTTCAAATAACTCTATTAGTAATGATGCTTGGCTTATTGATTCAGGTTGCTTCTACCATATGACTCCTCACAAGGAGTGGTTTACTTCTTACAAATCATATGATGGGGGAGACATTTTCTTTGGTGATAACAAAAGTAAGAATATTATTGGTAAGGGCAAGGTAAAGTTGTGTTTTAGTGATGGTAGGATTAAATCTCTTGATGATTTTTTACATATTCTAGGAGTTGTGAGAAATCTACTTTTACTATCTAAGTTGAATGATTATGGAATGCGTATGACATTTGACAAGTCTAGTTACAAGTTGGTAAGAGGGAGTTTGGTGATAGCTAAAGGATCTCAGATAGGGACTTTGTTTAGGATAAATGACTCTACTTTATGTAACTCTTCCAATGTAACTAGCACTAAAAATGTATGTATGTTGTGACACCATAGATTATTAGAGATTATTAGAGATCATTCATTCGAATGTATGTGGATCGATGGTTATTTAATCTTTGGGTAAATCTTTTTATTATGTCTCTTTCATTGATGATATCTCACAATACACATGGATTTATTTTATAGATTATAAATCTTATTTTTTCACAAAGTTTAAGGAATTTAAGGCCTTAGTTGAGAAGCAATCATATTATACGATAAAAGTGTTGAGATCTGAAAATGGGGGTGAATATTGTTCTAGGGAATTTGATGAGTTTTGTAAGCATGTGAGTATTGTTTGAAAGAAGACTAATCCTCATACTCCCAAACAATATGGGGTAGTAGAAAGAATGAACCAAAAATTGATGGAAAAATCTAGGAGCATGTTAAGTGGTGCGAAGATTGATAGATGCTTTTGGGAAGAACCGATTGGTACTATTTGTTATTTGATTAATAGATCTCCTTGTTCAACTCTTGTTGACAAAACTCCTTGTGAAGTTTGGATAGGTAGAAATATGTTTGTATCACACTTAAGGGTCTTTGGTTGTGAGGCTTTTGTTCATGTGCCTTAGGAGAGGCAATCTAAATTGGATCCAAAAGCTTAGAAATGCATCTTCATTGATTACAGTGAGAATGTAAAAGGTTATAAGCTTTGGAATCCTCTAACCCATAAAATAATATTTTCTAGAGATGTGATTTTTAGGGAGTTTAGAGCTTACTCAAGAGAAGAACAACCAAAGGAGAAAGATAGGATAAATATACTGCACTTTGAGAAAATATTGATAAGTAGGAAGATGCACATGTGGAAGAACAATTAAATGGATCTAAGGATGGAGAAGAAGAAGAAGAGGGTTTAGATAGTTCAGAGGATGTGCAAGATGAGCACACAAAATAAGAAGAATTAGAGTCCATTACTCCTACCTTGAGGAGGTCCACAAGACAATGAAATCTAATTGATAGTCTTAGGGAGGCTCTCTCTTCGGAGGAAAGTGAGTCTTGGTTGTAGGCCATGTAGGTGGAGATGACGGATTTGGATAGTTATGACACTTGGGATCTTATTAGTTTCCCCAAAGGAAGGAATCCCATTGGATGCAAGTGGGCATTTAAAAAGAAATTTGGAGTAGATAGTTGATTAGAGTGGTACAAGGCCAAATTAGTGACTAAGGGCTACTCCCAGAAAGAGGGAGTTGATTTTGGTGAAATTTTCTCTCTTGTTGCTAAATTGAATTCTATTAGATTCCTATTATCTATTGTTGCCACTTTTTATTTTGAGATAGAGAAGATGGATGTTAAAACTGCTTTCTTGCAAGGGGATCTTGAGGAGGAAATCTATATGCAACAACTTGATAATTTTGTTGTGAAAGGAAAATAATAATTGGTTTGCATGTTGAAGATATCTTTGTATAGTTTGAAATAGTAACCCAAGATGTGGTACCATAAGTTTTATGCTTTTGCATTGAAGTTATATTTTCTTAGGAGTGAGGAGCATCATTGTGTGCACATTAATATTATTGATGATCAAATTCTAATTATTGTCTTGTATGTTGATGATATGTTGTTTATTGGTAACAACAAGGTGATGATTAGTGAGCTTAAGAAACAACTTTCTAGCATAATTTGATATGAAGGACTTGGGGGCTGAAAAATATATTTTTGGGATGGAGATCATTAAAGATCAGGTTCACATAAAGCTTTGGTTAAGTCAGAGTAAGTATGTTGATACCATTTTACATCTAGGTTTAATATGCATGATTGTAAGCCAGTTATTATTCCATTTTTTTATTGGTACTAAGTTGAGCTTAGATATGTGTCCTAATTTTAATGATGATTATGAGAAGATTTATATGGTTCCTTATGCTAGTGCCATTGGTAGTTTGATGAATGCAATGGTTTGCACTAGACTAGATATAGCCCAAGTAGTGGGAGTTCTAAGTAGGTTTATGTCTAACCTTGGTAGAGAGCATTGCACTTTTGTTAAGAGTGTGTTTATATATTGGCATGGTACTTCATATTACTATTTGGATTATCATGGTACTGATGATGTGGTCAAGTCATTGGAAATATAGGGATTTGTTGATGCAAATTAAGTAGGTGACTTGGATAGTTGGAGGTCCACTAGTGGCTATCTATTTACTTTGTTTGGGGGTGTAATGAGTTGGATAAGTAATAGGAAACCTACAATTGAATTTTCCACTACTGAAGTAGAGTATATGGTTGTTGCATATGCCTCTAAGGAGGAAGTATGGTTACAAAGGCTTGGTAATGGCGTTGGTTTTGATTGCAAGATAGTGATGATTGGATGTGACAGCCAGAGTGCTATTTGTTTGACCATAAATCCTATGTATCATGCTTGTACTAAGAATGTTGATGTTCATTATCACTTTGTGTGAGAGATGGTTGAGTATGGTAAGGTCTTGATTGAGAATTTTGATGCTTTGGATAATGTTGTAGATTATCTTACAAATCCAGTGACCACCATTAAGTTCTCTTGGTGCAGGAAGGCCATGGGCCCTTGATTTTATTATTTATATCTCTTGGATGCAATTAAAATCTATAATGTCAAGTGGGAGAATGCTAGGATAATTTGACATTAATATTATGATCCTTTATCATTTGTATGTCTCCACGTTCCTTAGAATGTGTTCTAGGGGACATATGAGAAAAATATTAAATTATGGCATGTTGTAATCATATTTTAAAGAGAGAATTTAATTTTGGTGGCGGTTACACATAAAAAATGGATAAGGAATATTTTTTAGGCATCCATAATGAAAGTTGGAAGGTCTTGGATGTGGTGCCCAAAATTTGAGAAGAAATATTCTCCGTTGGTGTTCCATTAGGGAGCGGAAAGGTCATCGAAGCATCCAAAAAGTTAGGATTTGGATAGGCTATGTGCTAGGCACCCATGTGAGAGTCTTGTATTTTCAATTAATATTTTATTATGTATTTTGGTTGTCCATGAAGAGGAGCATGGGTTTTTGTAGGTGATTTTGTACCTCTTGTTTTGGTTTACCATTCTTGGTTTTACCTCACACAATTTCTATAAATTGGATCCATGAGATGATAGTTTCATGTTGAGTTCTTGCAGGTGACAGTGTGCTACTGGGTTGATTAGAGATCGCAAGTGAACTGTATTATTATGTACTCTCATTTGAAGATTAATAATATACTTGCCTTATTTTTTCATGTGGAATTTGGAGTTTTTTCTCGAAAGGATTTCTCGACGTAAATCTAGTGTCATATTTTGTTAGTTGATTTTTATATTGTGATGTATATTGCAATCACATGTTTAAATCTGATTTGGTAATTTAATTTTCAAATCTGAATTCACTTGCATAATTTCATATTGTAGCTTTTCTTCACCTTTTTTTAACAAAAATTCCTTAGAAAACTAGTTCCCTTCTTAATTTACTCCTCCTTTCATGATCACTTAATAGTGAGTCAATGTCTAGGGTAAGGGTGGGCTTCAGAGAGTATAAGATGTTGGAGTTAAATATTATACTAGTTTGATAAGAGTTAGTTTGAAAGTTTGGTCTCAATAGTCTTAGGAGAGCTTCTTATAGAGTCTTGGTTGCAATTGGAGGTTTTTCAAAAACTAGAATTTTCAAATTATGAAAATTGGATATTTGATAAGTACGCCATGTCTAAGATGATTGACACCAAAAACACATCTAAATTGATAAAAAAATGGAAGAGGAACACAATTAAAATTATTGTTTAATATTTTTGAAGTTGATTCTATGTGCATGAAGGGAAATAACATTTTTTTTCTTTTCAAACAAAATTGTTGCTTTCGACAATAAAGAAGTCATTACAATGAATGCAAGCTTAATGCCTTAACCAAACAAAGAATTTGTAACTAAAAGATAAAAAATCAATTTTTGGACAAAACAAAAGTTTGAACAATTAACAAATGACTAATGCCAAATAGAGGAAACATTTGCGAGGTTCTAAATTGTCAACAATTGGATATTTACTTTGGAGACACATGTTACCTATCATATAATCATGTTTTCTTGCTTTGTTGGCTCATTTATCTGATTTTGGTCATTATTGGACTTGACATGTTGACCAATTCATTCTTGGGTGCTTACAATTTTAGGTCTTCTCTAATGGATATTAGTTCCACACTTGTATAGGTGAATCAAAAAGGAATATGACCACTTTGTAAATCATGAAATACTAGTCTAATTGAACTCTACAAATTAAACATTGTGATAAATTGATTCCTAACACCTTCGATAATATTTTCCCACCTTCAATAATATTTTCCCATCTTCAAAATAAAAATAAATATCATTTAAAAAAAAAAAATTCACTTTAATTCCAAGATTAATATTTGTTGGTGTTTCAATTCGCACCTTTGGAATGTGGATTAGGAACAAACAACTATGCATAGTTAGACTACTCTTCAAATTAGGAGGGGAAGCTCCTTCTTCGTTGATTATGCTTGAAAAGAAATACTAAACTAATTGCCAATCTTTTTGTCTCACTTGAGAGCACAAGGTTATAAAACTCTTTGTGTTGTAGTTGAGGTTTTCTCTGATTTCGTAACTTCAACTAGAACTAAGCCTATTCTAATAACACTTCTAATAACTCAATTAAATTCAGAGCTTGAGAATTAGAAGTAAACAAGGAATGATTGATTTGACACAAAAGCTTAAATAAACTTACTTTCAGAACACACCCGAAGACTCATTGTACTTATTAGATGTAAGCTGAAATAAAGATTACAAAAGAAAAACATAAGACAAAGTGTTGAAATAGATTTGAGATAGTAGATCAAAGCAAAGTAGGCATGAGATTTCCTTCCTCAACGTTATAACAACAAAACACTTTTGGGACAACAAATTGTAGCAAAATGGGCATATGATATGCGATCAACTAGATTACACTTGAAACAAAAGTGAACAGACATTAAATAGAAAATTTGCAAGAAAATTAGGCACAACAAATTTGTTATCACAACAATGGTTAACAATAAATGGGAAAGGTTTCCCTTATTTACACACAAACAAGGAGTAGGAAACACTAAATCTCCTATTTTTAACAACTAGACTCGCCAACATGCAATATTTATTTCTTAGTCTAAAAAAAAGATAACTAATAACTAACCATCAGTTAACTAAAAACTCCAACTATACATTAGATGTTTCTAAAGAATAAATATGCATGAAAAGAGAACAACTAGTTTTACTTGGAAAAGGCATCAAGTTAACTGTTTCCTTCACTTGAGTTCTATTCCTAGAAATCTTTGCATGCTCCAACTGGTAGTTTACTCATTGATAGCTTGGGATATCATATCGTCTAGAAAGTCATTAACTGCCTCTTCATCAGGAAAACTGATATTATCCAGAACAACATACTGCTTCTCCAACATCTCTTCACCATCTGTGATCAAACCTAGCAATTCTTTCCTCTTTTCAGCTACTTTGTCAAATCTTGTTGACATTGCAGTAACATGATTCATCTTGTAGGCAACAGGATCACCATTATAACTACCACAAACAAGGTTTTGAAACTCTGTTTGTACTTTACCAAGATAAAAGTAAGTGTCATCTTCATGTCGATATTGGCAAGGGATCTGTGACACAAATGTACTTATGAACTTGAGACTACTAAAAACCTTTAGTCTATACCCAACCAATTCTACAGATATTCCTTTATAGGTTTTTACTTTGAAGAGGTGTTTTTCTCTCCAAGAAAAAAGCTTCTTCTTGTGTTCTTCTATAGTGACTGAATCATAAGTTGTCCTCAAGTTAGAAATGATGATCTCATCTCTTAGTTTCCTTTCCGCTATATTCTGCTCAAACTCCTGAATCCCTGAGTGAAGATCATGGGTGGTGTACCTCAATTGGTACATCTTTGCAAGTGTAGGTCTATCCCTAGTGATGAATTCTTCTCTCCAATCTCTTAAATTCTTTCTATAAATAACCAACTGACTGAAGCTGATGGTGATCTGCAGTTGAATCCAAAATTTGTGGAAGCAACAAGGTGGCACGTGAAGTACCATGAAGGAGATTAGAAACATATTGATGCAATTGCCAAATCTCAGTCTTTAGGGTTGCCTTATCTTCTCCATCCTTGAGTACTCGTTCCTTAAGAGTATCTGTTGCAACCTCGAAGAGATTTACATTAGTATGTCAGGTGCTTCTTTTGAGATTGGCCTTGACAACTTTGAAGTCATCAATTTCAACCTCATCAATTTTCTTGTCCTTTGGAGGTGTGACAAACTCAAGGATGATCTCACCATCATAATTCTTCTCCATATGAACTTTCTTTTTAAGTTTCTTCTTTGTTGTGTCTTGGTAGACGTTGTTAAGCTTTGCAAAGTTCAATTGATAAGAAGGCTTCCTCCTCTTCCTACCCAATAGGTTCTCAAGCCAAGATGAGGGGTCTCTACTAACTTCTTTGGGAGGATCGGTTCCAACTCCAACAACTCCTGATGGATCAATTGGTGTTGAGATGTTGTGAACTAGAGAATCACCTTCTGAATCTATATGAATAGGAGAAGTCCTTGGTGATGGCGGAAGAATAGGAGATGGAGGCTCTAATTCAACTCATGGTGTTGATTCAACTAGAACTTCTGGTGCATTTGTTGATTGTTCTTGCTGATTTACTTTTTCCTTTAAGCTCTTCACCATTATGTTGTTCTTCATATCTTTTGGAGGATTACTCATAGCTTTCGATCTTGGTTTTGATTTAGAAGAAGGTAGAGATGTATGAACTATTGGTGGCTCTAAAACTACCTTCCATTTACTTTTATTGCTCAGGAATATGCTGTTGTTCTTGACAACTTAGCTTGTTCTTTCCTCGATGGAGCTACCCTCTTTGGAAAACCAATCAACTTGTGGAAGTGGCTCCTGATTGACCTGATCTTGAGCATACATGGGAAGTAGAACTTCCCAGTCATCATTTGAAAGTCCTTCCACATCTTTTGATAAGAAATCAACCATTTGTTGAAGAGTAAGTCTTGAGTAGTTGTGCTTGTGCACTTCAAACTCATCTTCACAATTGGTCCAAAAATCTTCAATGGTTGGTGCATGTGCATGATTTTAACCCAGACAAGCTGCGAAGACACCACGAGGATCATATAAAAATTTCTCCTTGAAGAGCTTGAGACCAAACTTTGACATTTCTTCGCTTATCAACCTAGCATCAACTATTGATCTACATCTATATATATTCATCTCAAATGGGAAGCTGAATGTAGACTTGCATTTGTTACACAAAAAATGTGTGCACTTTGTGTACTTGCCTCAGGAAATCCATGGGCATGACCTCATCCATTGGAGATCTAGTAAGCATGACCAGATCACCTAAGAAGCCATATAGTCTTATGTAGGAGAATGTGGGGAATTGGATAAACCAATCAACCCACTCCACCATTGCCAATCTAACATCTGCTGAAATCCATATATGCAACTCATTACCAAGGTCTCACACCATATGCATCAGGAATAGATCATTCACTTGCTTTTAATGCCACTCAAATCCAAAAACTCTAACTGCAGGTAATGATCATACACATATTGAACACCCAGGGTTCCAATGATAGTCAAACATCTAAACTTGCCTTAAAAGGCCATTAGATATACGAGGTATGATATCATGTGGAATTCGTGGGCCTTGAAGAACCATATCATTTGATGGTGGAGGCAATCATTGATCAATGCTAGCTAGTCATAGTGTTCTATTCTGTCAACAATCTGGGAGATGACGTAAAACATCCAAGGCTAAAATTTATTTGCTTATGCTTGACCTATGACTCGGTTAAGCAAAGTAATCATGGCTGCAAATTCATCCTTGAACTCACTGTGCCCAACATTCCTTGGAAAATTATTTTGCTTCTCTTTCAACCACTACTAAGCTATTCTTTTTTGGCACTTTTCTTTTTTCACATACCACACCTTTTCGCATTCTTCAACATATATGATGAAATTTTCCATCCATGGTGGTATTGCAAAGTTACACTTCTCAATATCTTCCAGCTTGAGGCTGAAAATAATACGCCCATTTGCTGATATGATTTCTCGTGAAGTTGAATTATAATGTTTGACACAAGCAATTACAAATTCAAGGCTTTACACTGAGATGGGGATAGAGGCTGCTACAAGCAACCTGAAATGATCAAGATTTTTGACATAGTGTTTCTTGCACCCTCCAAAGCATGCAAATCAAACACTGGATGCACATGATGCAAGTCAATTTCGAATGTTCTCAGGAAATTGTGGAGTAACATAGATTTGGTTTTGATTGTGATTGGAGAGTACTACATGTTTGAAACTTGAATTTTGACTATGGACACACCTATGTTCAGAAAATTTTTGCACAAAAGCTAAAAATTGCTAGTTGATTTTTCTTCAGAAAAAGACACATTTTCAGAAAAAAGTTGAGGTTTGGGTTTTGTAAATAAGCTTATTTTGAAGAGACCCAGGTAAACAAATTTTGAAAAAAATGATCTTTTCAAGAACATGCAAGATTCCCTAAAAAGTAGGGCCAAAAAATTGAGGTTTGGGTTTTGTAGAGAATCTCGTTGTGAAGAGACCCAGATTATTAGATTTTGAAAATTTGAGTTTTTCTCAAAAAATAAAGATCTCCTAAAAAATAGGGATTGGCATGCAAATTTCTCGAAAAAAGCTGAGGTCTGGGTTTTGTAGACAATCTTGTTGCAAAGAGACTCAGATCGTCAGATTTTCAAAAATCTGAGAATTTCTTAGACATGCATGAAAAAGTAGATTCTCTTGAAAATTATAAAATTTTCTAATCTTCGAGAGGAGTGAAGAACAAGTAGACCCAGATCGACGAAAGTTGAGAATTTTGACCACATAAATAGACCATGAAAAAGTGAGTTTTTGTGCTTCCCATTCTCAATTCCACGAAGAATGCTGAAAAATGACTTAGTTTGAGCCTCCATGTCTTGATTCAAGAAGAAAAAAATATGTTTCTTCCTCTGAAATCCAACCTGTAAATTATGAAAAATGAATTCTCTGAAAGACTTTCTTAAATAGGGTTTTAAGATAAAAGGTGTTTTCATGCAAAACCCTATTATTTTGGAGCGTGCATGCAAAAATATTTGACTTCTTTTGCATCAACATGAAGAATTCCTAAAAAAATAAGGTGACAAAAAGCATGCACATGAGGATGATTTTAAATTTTTTTCTGAGTATAGATGATTGGGGTGCCTTCCTTGAAATAAGGTGCCCAACTTCATCAGAGATAGTTTATTTTTCAAAATTTTCAAATTTGGATGGCCTTTGCCTCTGTTAAAGCTTGCTTCCAACTTCAATAGTTCGTAAAATTGGCATTGGCAATTGATAATCTCTGTTTGACCATGGCAATCTCATATTTGACTACTGCTGAAGTGATCCCCAGTTTCGTTTCAACATCCGACATCATCTTATCATGTTTGCAAACCCTCAAAGCTACTAACAGAGACTAAAATGGAAGAAAACATGGTGGGAATCAAAAAGTTTCTAAGTGTTGGGATGTTGGGTGCCCTCCTTGAAAAAAGGTGCCCAACCTCTCTAGTGTTAGTTTATTTTTTAAGATTTTCAACTTTTGGCATTCTCTGTTTCGTGTGAAGCCGACTATCCCTATTCAAATGTCATTTTTTGCCAGTTGGTGAATGGCAGAAATTGAAAGTGAGTCATTGTAGAAAACTTGATCAAATATGAGAAGAATGATACCTCATACCTGCCTTTGTTGTTGCATTTGACTGATTGTCCAAGATCCTAAACCAGGCTAACAAAGAGGTTTTAATGTTTTCTGAAAAACATAAAAAAAATGCTAAAGTGTTGAAGACTTAGGCGCTCTCCTTGAAAAAAGGTGCCCAAGATTACTAGACTTAGTTTATTGTTTGAAAATTTCAACTTTTTGTGACTTTCTTTGTTTTCCATGCTTTCACCTCTATTCGATCTGCAATTCCCACTCGCCGGTAAATCTTGTGAACTAGATGATGAATTCGTTGAAGAGCCTGAACATATTTGAGTTGATCTCCTACTTCTCCCAACCCTAAAATTGCTTTTCCCAACCCTAAAACTACTTTTGATTGCATTTGATTGGATATGAATTGGGCTAACAAAGGAGATTCACATGTTTTCTGAGAAACACAAAAAAAATTCTAAGGCATGAGATCATGGGCACCCTCCTTAAAATAAGGTACCCAACTTCTCCAAACTTAACCATTTTTTGAAGATTTTCAAATTTCCTCACCAACTGTTCATCACCTTCGTCGACTGTGTCAACTGCCATTGTTGATGTCTTGACCATGTTCACCATTGTATGTGCATGATCAATGAAAGTAAGAAAAATGACTAAGACATTGAAGCCTAGGCACCTTCCTCGAAATAAAGCGCTTGGGTTTATTAGACTTAGATTATGTTTTGCAACTTTCGCTATTTTTAGATTCCCCTCCTCCATCATTTTTTGAGCATCTTTCGTCGTGGATCGATCTGTGCAACGTTTGAGACTTTGATTCTCACACCTGACAGTTGGCCATTCTCCATTGATGACCTCAAAGGTCCTGATTTATCTTATGAAAAAGTGAAATAGACCCACAAGAGAAAAACTGACTTTTTGATGATTTTGACTGGATTAGCTTGATTAGAATGTATTTTCAACCAATCAAAATCAGTTTGAACCATTTCTACAAAGATTCTATTTTTAAATATTTTCCTAAAAAATAGGGTTGAAAAACTGAAGTCCGGGTTTTGTAGACAATTTCATTTTGAAGAGACCCAGATAGTCAAATTTTTGAAAAATCTGAGTTTTTCCCAAACATGCGTGATTTCCTAAAAAATAGGGATCAACATGCAAAATTCTATTTTTAGAAAATTTTGCCGGCATCCTTATGACAACAAACCCAAAAAAACTCTGTGGTTTGTTTATTTTTAGAAATTTTTGAAAATAAAAAAATCTAAAAATAGAAATTTCTCTTTTATTTCTAAAAATAGATTTTCTTACATCCTGATGATGGATCACAGAGTGTGATTCGAAACGTTGATGAAAAAATCCTTAAACAATCGAATCCAGAAGCAATACAAATCTATGATATGGATTGTGGAAACCTACTATCTTTAATAGATTTTTTTTTTGAAATTTTGACTTTTTACTTTTGATGACAATTTTTATACGATTTTGACCATTTTTACTAAAAAAAAATGCCTCAATAAAACAATTTTTTAATTTTGAGCATTACAATATCAATTATTAATCTTAACCATGTGAGTTACTTGTTTATTTAATTGCTTCAAATGATTTGGTTAACTTAGATATTTTTTTTGGTAAAAGTGGCTTACTTTCCCTTACAAAAGGTAAATGCCTATTTGAGGTATCGATCATACAGTTACATATAAATTAGACGAATGGGTTTATCGACATAGAGGTAATATTGGGCCACGTTAGGACGTGGTAATTTGAATATTTTGATCCACATTAGATTCTGCATTGACATTTTTTTCACACTTCTGGAAAATTTCAGAGTTGTTTGACAAGCTGAAAAAATCTGATCCATATTGCATCTTAATCTTTTTGCGTGGTAGTATTTCTTTAAATACTCATTTTACGGTAACATGTTTCGTTGACAAGATTCAATTTGCTTTATTTTCAGGCCGTTGGTTTGGCTAAATTTAGTCATGGGGAGCTTAAATTTTATAATGCTGCCGTTGTTGATTGCTTTTGTCGTGGGTCATGTTCGGGCGGAGTCCGAGTCTGCTGAAATTGAGTCGTCAATTGCAGTCGTTAAAACTGATTTAGAGCGTTTGAGGTCGAAGGTCTCTCAACTTGGTATTTTTTTCTGCTTCTTATTTTTTTCTTTTTGGTTTGGTAAATCTCTGGCGAGGATATACACCATCTTTAGGGCAGTGGAGGGTTAAGCTTAGTTCACATTCTCAAGATTTTAAAACCGTATGTAAAGTAGATCGCAATGTACTCAAATTTTAAAAATGAAAGAACTGAGGGGCTCAGATCAAATAAATTTTTATATGAAATTATATTGATAAAAAATGATGGAGAATTAAATGAATAGATTGTTGCATTGAATTCCAAAAGTAGTACATGGAGCCTAATAACTGAGGTGTTTTGTGCTTTTGGGCTCATCCGTATTGTAAATTTGTAAGAACATCTCCGAACATATTCGCAAGGTTATGTGCCGGTGTATTGTGGTAAGAAGAATTTGAATCTTAACCATGCAAATTTTGTCCTGTTACTATCACACTAAATCCCTTGGGCCTGACATTTCTCAACAATCATATTTAAAAGCAAAAATTTAAATTTAGTAGAATATTGTAATTTTGCTGAAATGAAACATAATGTCACACTTTCAAGAGCTTTTGCATAGCTAGATTGTGCTTTTTCTTTGATTTTTATGTTATGACTGCTAAATTTTTTCTCTGATCAACGCATGTAGAATTCCACCTACTAAAGTCTTGAACAAATTGGAGTTTGTTTTTCAAATTATCAACAGTTTGAATTATCCTTTCCTTCTTTACACACAGGATCCTTTTAATTGTGCTTGTCTAGAAACTTGCAAATAAATGGAGTTTTGAACTCAACATAAGTGCTGGTACGAAAATAATTGAAGCTGGTCAAGAAGCTCATATTCATGAGCCGTTTGATAGAAATTTTAACGAGGTTGAGAACTTGTTATTCACGAGGGGCTTGGTCAGTTGAGTGGGTGCATCTATAATTATCTGAATGAATTGAATATTGATTGCTCTTGGGAAGGAGAAAATAAAACAAAGTTGAGAATGCAATATTGGCACAGTTTTAGGGGCAATTTTTACCTCACAAGAGGAGTGTCAGTATTCTATGTTACTGTTATGTGTATTTCCAGGTCTGTTTTTGACCTTTCAATAATGTTGATTTTTTTGTGTTTGGTTGACGTCATGGTTGGTGTTTTGCATTAGCATATCAATCTTGACTAGCTGAGTACGTGCAGCTATAGTTATCTGAATGAATTGAATGCTGAATCTTCTTGGGAAGGCGAAAATATAACAAAGTTGAGATTGCAGCAGAGTCGGCCATGTTAAAAAAGAGCTGGAGTGTTTTTACGAGTAATTTTATATCATCAAAAGAGGAATTGTTGGTATTCTATGTCACCATTATCTGTATTTCCTGGTCCATTTTTGGCCCTTCAATCATGGAAATTGTTGAGTGTTTGTTTGATGTCCTGGTTGGTGTTTTGCATTAGTATATCAATCAAATGAAATTTCTCTTACTCTTGGTTCATTTGTATTGCAGAACTGATTCTAGAAGATAAAACCAATGATTTAAACATCAAAAGAAACTTGGTTACTCAAAAAGAGAAAGAAATTGAAGACCAGTCACAGACTATAATTTCAGTACAAAATATGATAGAGGTTATGCAGGTGAGATTGAAAATGTAAATATTGCCAGTTAAGAATCAGATTTAGGGTGCATAAAACTTTCTTTTATGTTTCATGGACATTACATCTTATCAGTGATTCTTGGTTGATATGCAGTTTCTTTGGTACCTGAAGTTCAATTATCTTTATACCTGAAGTTTTGAGCTGTAACATTTTTCTGTTTTTCTTTAACCACATTGCATTTATGTAGAAATGACACCATTTATTCATGTCATTTGTGACAAAACTCTGACAATTGTTTGTAACTTTGTGGCTTCATAGTATTGGGAATGGTTTCTTGTTTCACAATGATTTTTTAGAAATTTTGATTACTTCGGGAAAATCCATACAAAGAACCAAGATGCTTATTTCATGCATCTTACATACACTAAGTGTGATGCCTACAACTATGCATTCGATATTTTTACTTATCAGTATGCTGTAACAAGTCAATTTTTTACTACTTGCAGTCTTTCATATCACCAGCCAATTGCGTGGATGATCACAGTTTGAAAATTGACATCCCTTAACAAATTTTAATAATTTTGTAGAAGCGATCTCTTGTAACCTTCCAATCAGAAATATTAAGAAAAGAAAATCAAATTATTTCCTGGATGCTGAAAATGAAAACAAATCTAATAGCAAGAAAAGAGATTAAGGGTTCTAAAAGTATTTTTCAGTCTCAGAAAAAAACTACCTAAACTCAGACACAGATTTTCGACTTCAGAAATACACAGAATTTCAACTTCCAGATTTAAAGATATTTAATGCACTGAATGCAGAACATTATTCAATTTCTATGACTGCATAACATTGAAGGATTCGCTATAAGTATGTTTAGGAAACACGTCCTCTAAGAGTCACGTCTCATGAGAGGATGTGTCTCCACGAGTGGAGACACGTCCACTCATGGGACGTGTTCTATAGAGTGCGGACTAACATACAATTAACAATGTGTTAGAATAACACTAACAGCGAATAACAATCAACTTTTGATTTAGAATATCAAATATGATTCGCAATTCATAAATTCAAATGTTAAGTTTTCCAGAAATAACGATAAATACAGTCGGTATGAAATACGATGGTGCTTGCAGCAATCGATTTCCAGATCTGACCGACGCTAACTTTCAATAACACTCCCTCTTAGCTAGGGAAGATGTATCAAATTGAATAACTAGAGATATCACCTAAACACGTGATATCTAAGACATAATATGATTTCTCAATATTGTCAAGTCACATGACATTCTTCATATCATATCTTATTATGGTATGTGCACTGACATCAAGTCACATGATGTCTACCATAATTCATGGCATATCCATGGATATAAATATCCACCATGATTATCTCTTAAGGATCATAATGATCTACAAATGATATCAAGTCTCATGATATCAATTAAAGACACTATCATGACATGTCCAAAATATCAAGTCACATGATATCTATCATGATAGTTTGATCATTGTAGAGTCGTCACTTTACAATGTCAATTACAAGTGTACATTATTAGAAAGATCGTCACCTTTCAATAATGCATATAGGAAAAAATAGGCCCATAAAGTCATGGAGTCACACACATGACAAAAGAGTTTACTCATTAAACATCTTTATATATATTAGTACAATTTATAAACAATTTGTATTTCAAACATAAATAACAAATTACATTTCAATCATACCAAGTTTCTTCCTAAAGTGCTCCACCTTGATTTGGGAGAGAGGCTTGGTGAGAATGTCTGCAGTTTGATCATTTGTACTGATATACTTCAACTGAATTACTTTCCTTTCTACCATATCTCTTATATAATGATAGGGGATCTCAATGTGCTTAGATCTATCATGGAAGACAGGATTTACATGTTGAAGATCGTGGCAGCTTCAGGCGAATACCTTCCAGCACAGTACGCATGAAGACAATAATTAAATTGTAGCCTTTGACTATTTAATTATTTTATGCGTCTTAATGAAGAGTCATTCCTTTTGATAAAAGATGCATTTAATAAAGAGATACGAGTTTAATAATGAGGAGGCGCGAATTTGTTAAGAGGCCGACTTCTTGCGTATGAAAAGATTTATTTGTTGGGAAAGGCCGACATGTTATCCTTTAGAAGAGATGTCTCTCTTCATTATAGTATATATAAGACATCTCTCTCACTTTGTTGATTCATTAAATATATCGATTTTGAAGGAAGTTCGAATTCTCTCTAGAGTGCGAATTATTCTAAGGCTGTGCGGATTCTTCTCTAATTCAGTACGAGTTCATTAAAGGCAGTTTTGTCTACTGTCAAATTCTGTGTATAATCTATTGTGAAGGAGAAGCAGAATTGGCCCTTGTATTGGCCTCATTGTAAAGAGAATTATTGCCATTCTTATATATAAAAGAGAGATCTTTGTTGCTGGGTTTTTCTCCCTCAAGAGGAGGGTTTTCCCAGGGTATATGCTGTGTTACTGTGTCTGATTTTTGAATTAATTTTCTGTGCACTTATCTGATCACTAATTTAACATTACAGAGAGTTTGATACAACTCTGATTATCACAATGAATAATTGTAGGATTCAAGGGCTCACCAAAGAGTCCCACAAGCAATTTACGAAGCCAAACTGCTTCTCTTGCTCCCATTGAGGCTGCAATGTATTCGGCTTCTGTTGAGCTCTGTGCAACTGAAGATTGTTTTCTGCAAATCCATGAGATCATAGCCGATCCTAAACTGAAGCAGCATCCTGATGTGCTTTTTCGATCGGTTATACTTCCAGCCCAATCTGAATCAGAGTACCCATGTAGATCTAGTTGATCATTCTTGTAAAGAAGACCATATCCAATAGTGCCTTGTAGATATCTAAAAATATGTTTCACAGCCATTAGGTGAATTTCCTTTGGTTCACACATGAATTGGCTGAGAACATTCACTGCATAGCAAATATCAGGTCTGGTGTTAACCAGATACATCAAGGATCCAATCATTTGTCTGTAAAGGGTTGGATCTGCACACTTGGATTCTGTTGCTGCTTCTTTCAATTTGTGAAGGTTGGTTTCCATAGGTGTAGACATCGGTCTACAGTTCAACATTCCAAATCTTTTTAGAATATCAATAGTATACTTTCCTTGATTTAGTATAATGCCCCTTTGATTTCTGCCATACTTCTAGACCTAGGAAGTAGTGTAGAATGCCCAAGTCTTTCATGTCAAATTCAGAAATTAGATCTTGCTTCCCTTGAGCAATGAGGTGATCTTCTCCTGTTATCAGTAGGTCATCAACATATAAAATAATTATTAGCATATCACCTTTGATTACCTTGAAGTAGAGATTGGAGTCGGCCTCATTCTTGGAAAATCCTAATCCCAAGAGATAGCTGTCAATTCTTTCATACCAGACCCTGGGAGCCTGTTTAAGTCCATAAAGAGCTTTCTTCAGTCTGCATACATGTGAGTCAGGTTTATGTATCACAAAACCTTCAGGCTGTTCCAGATAGACTTCCTCTTCAATGGTTCCATTCAGGAAGGCAGTCTTCACATCCATTTGATGGATCTTCTAGCCTTTAGCTGCAATGGCTAACACTGCTCTCACTGATGTGTAACGGGCAACAGGTGCAAATGTTTCTTCGTAATCAATGCCTTCCTTTTGAGAAAAACCTCTTGCCACAAAACGTGCTTTATGTTTTTCTATACTGCCATCAGCAGCATGCTTGATTTTGAAGAGCCATTTGGAAGAGACAACATATTTCCCTTTTGGTCTAGGCACAACATCCCATACATCATTCTTTAGAATGGACTAATATTCCTCCGTCATTGCATCTTTCCATGCTTGATGTCTGAAGGCTTCTGAAACACTAACAGGTTCGGAGTTTATGATATCGTTCATGAGGGCAACATAGCTAGAGAAACGTTTGGTTCTTTTACTCTCCCTGACGTTCCTTTGGGTGCTGCATGATTCTCCGCTTCTTTGATCATCTTTTTGGCCCAAAGTGGTCTCTTTCTGCCATTGATATCTGTATTCTCATTTGAAGTGGAAGGAACTTTAGGTGTCATTTCCTCAAGATGCTCCCTCTGAATCTCAGGAGCAGGTTCCATTTCAGATACTCTAGGGGAAAAGGATTCAGACTCACTAGAGCTTCTTGCCCTCTTGACTGCAATGTCTTCTTCAAAGATGACATCTCTGCTTAGTTCAATTTGATCTTGACCGGGTATGAATATCTTGAAGGCTTTGGAGGTTTCACTATATCCCATGAATATCCCTTGCTTTCCGGAAGGTTCAAGTTTGAATCTCTTCTCCTTGGGCACATGAATATAGACGGGACAACCAAAAATCCTAAAGTGACTAATGTCAGGTTTTATGCCAGTGAAGGCTTCTTCAGGAGTTTTGTTGTCAAGATGAGAATGAGGACATCTATTTTGGATGTAGACAACAGTCCTAGAGGCTTCAGCCCAGAAGGAGATTTCAATGTTTTGATCAAGCAACATTGCTTTGGCAGCTTCTACAATGGTTCTATTTTTTCTTTCAGCAACCCCATTTTGTTGAGGGTTGTAAGCCACTATGAACTCCCTCTTAATTCCAACACTCATGCAGAATTCCTTAAAAGCTTCAGATGTGTATTCTTTCCCATTGTCTGTCCTTAAGGTTTTTATTTTCTTCCCGGAGAAGTTTTCTGTAAGTGCTTTGAACTCTTTGAACCTTTTGAGGATTTCTAATGACTCTTTACACTTGAGGAAATAGATCCAGGTTTTCCTAGAGAAGTCATCTATGAATATGACATAGTAAAGAAATCCTGCTTTAGAAGGTACAGACATAGGTCCACATAAGTTGGAATGAACCAGATCTAACACATTAAGAGTTTTGCTCAAACTAGTGGGAAAGGATCCCTTTGAATTCTTTCCTAAGGCACAACCTTTACAATTTCCTTCATGAGATGATTTTAACTTAGGTAACCCTATAACAAGTTTTTCCATAGAAGGTAGGGCACGGAAATGAAGGTGTCCTAATCTTCTATGCCAGATTTCATTTGAATCAAAGGTGTTAAGGGTAAGGGCTTGATTGACTTCAGTGCAAAGTTTGTAAAGGTACCCTTGTCTCACACCTATGGTTTGGGCTTTCTTGATTGTTGAGTTTTTAGACCATGCTAGAACTTTCCCATCCATGAAGGTAACTCTATAACCATTGTCTTCAAGTGCGGAGATGGATATGAGATTCCTCTTTATACCAGGTACAAATAAGACTCCAGTGAGTTGCAGGGAGAGACCAGATTTCAATGTGATGGAACAAGTTCCAACCCCTTTTACTTGATGTGTAGAGTCATCCCCAATTGTTACATCTTCATCAGACTTTTCAGACATAGTGTCTAGATGTTCTCTAAACCCTGTGATGTGCCTCGAAGAACCACTTTCAATTACCCAGTTGTTGAAATTGTTAGATACTTGACTAGATAATGCTGAATAGAACACAAAGTTCTCAGATTCATGATCTGAATTTGACTTTCCTACTTTGGCAAAGGATGCTTGTTGCTTTGTTCTGTCAGGGCATTTCAATGCATAGTGGCCATATTGATCACACCTAAAGCATTGCACTTGAGAAATGTCTTTCTTCTTAGAGGATCCCTTTCCATTGGGATTTCTCTTTCTTTTAAAAGATCCTTTCTTGTAGGAGTTTTTCTTATTCCTTTTATTAGACGATGTTTTGAGTGCATGAATGTCTTCATCTATGTTTTTCTGTTTGTTTTCTTTTGAGGAGAGTCTTGTTTCTTCTTGAAGGCAGTCAGTCCTTAGCCTGTCAAACTTAGGGAGTTTGGATCTTGCACTTATTCCTTGAACAAAAGATTCCCATGAGTTTGGTAGGCCTCCTAGTGCAATTAGAGTTAATTCTTTGCTATCAATCTGATATCCAATTGTGGATAGTTGATCTCTCAGTTCAATAATCCTCATGAAGTACGCATTAATGGACTCTCCTTTGTTTATTTGAGCATTGTTAATTTGCCTTTTTAAAGCAAGAGTCCTGCAGGTGTTGTTAATCTCATAAGTTTTCTCAAGAGATTTGAACATGAGGTATGCAGTTTCATGTTTTGCTAGGATGGGCACTATGTGATCCCTAACTGCATCTACTAAGATTTTCATGGCCTTTTCATTGTTTTCTGTCCATTGAGTTTTCTCAGATTCAGACTTTGGTTCCTCCAAGTTTTCTTTCACAAGAGAATCTAATTTATTTTCTCTAAGGATTATCATGATTCTAAATTTCCATGATGTGAAATTGTCTGCTCCAGCAAGGCGATCTTCAAATCTGATCACACTTGACATTATGAAGAATGTGAGCAAATTCGATTTTTAGAAAATGCGAATTTCTAGAGCAAACTGATATTAGATCTGTTTGGGATTTGCACAATGTGGCTCTGATACCATGAAAATGAAAACAAATCTAATAGCAAGAAAAGAGATTAAGGGTTCTAAAAGTATTTTTCAGTCTCAGAAAAAAACTACCTAAACTCAGACACAGATTTTCGACTTCAGAAATACACAGAATTTCAACTTCCAGATTTAAAGATATTTAATGCACTGAATGCAGAACATTATTCAATTTCTATGACTGCATAACATTGAAGGATTCGCTATAAGTATGTTTAGGAACACGTCCTCTAAGAGTCACGTCTCATGAGAGGATGTGTCTCCACGAGTGGAGACACGTCCACTCATGGGACGTGTTCTATAGAGTGCGGACTCTTGGATTTGAAAGGGAGAGAAAACAGAGAAATAAACAAATACTGATATTTCATATGTATCAAATGAAACACTTTTACAGACTATGAGAGCTTCGGCTCTTCCCAGCATAACACTATTACAGACTCATTAAACTTTGGATAGCCATACATCATCTTACATACAGGTGGTTTCAGATGACCACAAACTAACAAGGGGTGGTTTCAGATGACCACAAACTAACAGCTCTGTGGAGCTGGACTTTGCTAGGAGAGTGCATAACAAAATAGTCTTCATACATTATATAGACCAAATACACACTATGGAGAGAATAAAATAGTATTTTCTAAATCACCCACAAAACGTGTGAGGACAGCAAAAGGACATTGAATAGTTACGAGAAATTAATATCAAATCTATTCTAAATCGTAGCCCATATCTGATTACAATTCTTGTCTTTAATGCTGAGTATGATTGAGATCCAATGCAGATACGGAGATGATACAAAACATGCTGAGGAGATAGGTCCAACTGGCGAATTTAATGTAGCAGGTGAGATTATATTTCCAACATCCCCCCTTAATCTCAACTGTGATCATTTATCTCAAAAAATTTCGAAGCATCCACCTTCATTTCCAGTTCTAAAACTTCCAGAGCTTCCATTTTTAGACTTCATACATTGCTTACAAAATGCTGCGGCATTTAACTGTATTTTTCTTTATCTATTGAAAACTTCTCATGAATTTTCACAACTTCGGATACCTAGTATCCTCAGATCATTTTTTTTACTCTTTTTATCAACTCATTTTCTTAACTTTTTTCCTAACAGAGACTCCTAATCAACAGAATCTTTCACTTTCTCTCACTCTAGACACTTACTCAGATTCGAGTTCTTCTGTCTCTTCAACAAACACAACTGCTTTTCAAATTTTGATTTACTCACCTTTTGTTCTGGTACCCTTCAAACAGTGATTTCTCTTTCCAAGGCGACTCTGTGACAAACCTGCGTTCCTTCTTTCTTTTGGCAGCAATCTCTATCTTATTCCGCTTGGGCGGCGACTCCTTTCTTGGACGGACTGCAGCTTAAAAGTGAGATCTTCAAAAAAACTTCTTCATACTTTACAATCGGCTCTCAATTTGTCCTCTGCCTCTTTTCTTTGGCAGTGATTCTACCTCTGGACGGCATTCCTTGCTAGGTAGCAACGGCATGACTATGACCGCGCCTTTCTCCTTGCACATTTCACGGGCGACGACACCATGGCAGTTCCTCTTTAGCGGAAATAACAACACCAAGGAAGTACCTCACATACTTCTGCGGCTCCTTGCACACAACTTTATCGAAGTATTCTGCTTCTACAGTCCTCTCTACTCTGACAACTTACTTTCTCCACGATCTATTTTTAAGTCTTCATCAGGCGATTAACAAATCAGTGACTCCCTTCAACTTTCTGGGTGATCTCAAAAACGACAGAATCTACAATCTCATTTAGGCTGCGGCCTTCTACACTTTCAGATTCTTTCTCAACGATCTCAAATCCTTATGACTTCTGCTCATCAGTGACTTTTATCTTCCTCAGAATGGGGCACTACGATCTACCCCTATTGTCTTCCGACATAGATCTTCAAACTGGTGGATTATTACAACTTCTGCGCATATTTTTGGCAGCTTCCTTTGGCGGCTTGTCTTTCTGTAAGTCTTTAGCTGCCTTCTCAAACATCTTTTATGCAATGTCTTGTTATCATCGACTGCTGCTGCAGTTCTTACTTTCTTTGGTGTCAACTCCTTTCGAACCAACTCATCAAACAACACTGTCTTTAGTTACGGCTGAGCTCTTATTGAATCTTCTCTAAGCTATTTTTCTTCAAGCATTTCCCTTCATCATTCTTCTGGTGCTTTCAGAGGACTGCAGCCTCCTACTTTTAATCACTGCAAACAATAATCGTGTACTGGCCTCTTCTCAACAGCCTATTCACCTCATAACAGACAACACAAAATCCCATACCCAGTGAGCCTGACCAACATAGCTCTGATACCAAATCTTGGATTTGAAAGGGAGAGAAAACAGAGAAATAAACAAATACTGATATTTGATATGTATCAAATGAAACACTTTTACAGACTATGAGAGCTTCGGCTCTTCCCAGCATAACACTATTACAGACTCATTAAACTTTGGATAGCCATACATCATCTTACATACAGGTGGTTTCAGATGACCACAAACTAACAAGGGGTGGTTTCAGATGACCACAAACTAACAGCTCTGTGGAGCTGGACTCTGCTAGGAGAGTGCATAACAAAATAGTCTTCATACATTATATAGACCAAATACACACTATGGAGAGAATAAAATAGTATTTTCTAAATCACCCACAAAACGTGTGAGGACAGCAAAAGGACATTGAATAGTTACGAGAAATTAATATCAAATCTATTCTAAATCGTAGCCCATATCTGATTACAATTCTTGTCTTTAATGCTGAGTATGATTG